>OVBE01013079.1:0-12958 GCA_900406425.1 Iberis pinnata
CGAAATATATATACAAATCGATAAAACATTCTTCATCAAAATACGGGTTTTCACAAGGTATCATGCTCTTTCTGCATCAGACTCCAATAAAAATATAGTGAAGCCCGTCTTGATATTTTTTGTACAAAACAGAGAATGGGAATTTTGATTCATTGAACAGAACAATTCTGCTAATATACACAGTCCTAGTAGGTGGATAGTAATACCTATACCCTTTATACTTTTCATTATACCCCAGAAAAACATAGGGAAGGGTTTTGGGATCAAGTTTATTCTTCATATATGGTTTCAATATTGGGAAACACTTGCAGCCAAAGAACACGTCCGATGTTGGATTAGCATACTTGAAACGAGTGTCCGAAGAACACAAGAAACCTTGACAGATATGCAATCTTCAGACAAATGTTTTAATCCCGAAGATCGCTTTGAACATATGTTCATTTCGCTAGTTGGCGAGATGAATCTCAAAAAATTTATATCGCCAACTAGCGAGATGAATCTTCTCAGAGAATTCATCTCGCCAGTTGGCGAGATAAATCTGAAACTATTCATCTCACCAACGGGCGAGATGAATCTGCACAGATAATTCATCTCGCCAACTGGCGAGATGAATCTACACAGAGAATTCATCTCACCAGTTGGCAAGATGAATCGGAAACAATTCATCTCGCCCAAATCTGAACAGAAAATTCATTTCGCTAGTTGGCGAGATGAATTCATTCGGAGAATTCATATCGCCAATTGAAGAGATGAATCAAAAATAATTCATCTCGCCAATTGACGAGATGAACCCATTAGGAGAATTCATCTCGCCAATTGACGAGATGAACCCATTAGGAGAATTCATCTCGCCAGTTGGCAAGATGTATCAGAAACAATTCATCTCCCCAATTGGCGAGATGAATTGTACATGCACTTCGAATCACTCCGGATGAATTGTCTCGTGTTTTATTCTAAATTTCTGTTGAAGGTTTACGATAAAAATCATAAAACTTATTCCTTTCGTATGATGACTTCTTGCAATCCGTGAAAGAGTCTCGAAATTGTTATGTATTAATCAATAACACAAAATCTCGGTTATCAGACGAGAACTATAAGAATTGCTTAACCCGTAAAACAGCCCAACAAGACCAAAAACACGACAACGGCCCACTAACGATTCCATATGAGAATCAAGCCCAAAGCACAATGACAGTTGAAGCTTCTCCTACAAGCTAAGAAGAAATGGAAGAAATCCCGAAAATGAAGACTTTCGCCAAAGAATCAATCAGGAAAGGAAGATTTTCGCAGAAAGATGGAAGACGGAAAAGGAAGATGGTTCAATCCAAGAGCTTATATAAGAAAGATGAAGAGAATGGGCACACACACGTTCAATTATCTACACCGAAATACTTAGGGCTTTAGGGGGTGTTATTGGTTCTGTGATTTGTATGGATTTAGAAATTCAAATCAAATCCACTCTTATTCAATTAATGATTTCAAAAATCATTTTAAAATCAGGTGTTATTGGTTCTATGATTTTAAAATCCACATTAAAATCATGTGTTATTCAATAATTATAATTTGTACAAGGATTTAGTTTCTAGTGGATTTTGAAGTATTTGGAAGACAAAATTACAAAGAATCAAATACTTCATTCAATCATGGTATTTTGAAAATTTTATTACAATAATTTAACTATACAATCAAATACTCAAAGTGGTTAGATAACTTTCGAAGTCCTTTCAGGTTACATCTCCCAAACCCTTTTCTCACCCTAAATTGTCATGAAAACATATTGTCTTCACACATAGATGCTAGGAAAATCAAAAAGATATGTAACCAGAACCTGTTAAGCTAAGCGTAGCGAGATGGAAGGGACTAGACATAGTGAAAAACATCATGATAAGTCTCACGAGGGAATTGAAGAGAAGGAAGCGTGGAGCAAGATGAAAGAGAGAGAAGAAAAGAACCAAGCTAGGGAAGGGAAGAAGAATTCTAGGTTTTATGACGTCCTGACGGGAATGGTGAGAAGAGGAGTAGATTTGAGGCTCTGGCTACTGGACTTTAGAACAAACATGTTGAAGTAACTAATTGTTATTTGACACTAGAGTCTGCAGGTGAAAATGATCGTTAGTGGCAATGACAACACAAAACTAATAGCCTAGGTGAAAAAAGCAAAGGGAAAAAGAAGGAGAGAAGAAAAAATAAGAGGTGAAAGTGAAAAAAAAAAAAAATGCAGACTGTATGCTGCAAAATGTTTGTAATTGCTATAACATGGGTTTGTTTGGTTGTGATTTGTTAAAGTTAACCTCTACCTTCAGACATCTTATAATGCTTTTTCCTATATATAGATGTATTTATAAATCTAAGTTGGAATAGAATATGATTGATCTTTTGATTTGTATCGTAGCTTAAATCGCTAAGGTCGAGAATGATTGGTCTGTAGGTTCGTTAGTGGCAATGAAAACATAAAAACTAATAGGTTAGGTGAAAATAGCAAAGAGAAAAAGAAGAAGAGAAAAAAAAAGAGAGGTGAAAGTGAAGAAGAACAAGAATGCATCGGTGAAAGTTAAGTAAAAGGAAATAATCCATTTGTTTGAGTTTGAAATCCACTAATATAATCCACTAAAATCCATTGGTTAGATTTTGAATTTCATTTGTGAGATTTTGAAATTCTTAGATTTTAAAATTCTTTCAAATCCATCCAAATCATAGAACCAATAACACACCCTTAGACTTTTTTTTCCGCATTTTTTAGTGAGCTACGACTTGATTAGGTTTACTAGTCTTAGGTGTTCATACTATGAAATTCGCCAACAACTCATGTAATCAAGGCTTATCACCTATTGTAACACGCTCATACACATATTCGGAATAAGACTTCTTTTGCCCTCTTTTTGTTCTTACATTCATATTCGTATTTTATTATTATCGTGTTCTGATCTTTCCGTATTTGACTCATAGAAATCCGGAATCTTTGGAAAGTTAGAGTATTCTCTGATTTTCCGTAACTAACAGAAATCGACAGTGCGTATTTCAGTTCCCACAATTTGGCGCTAAAAGGAGGCGGCAAGTGATTTCTTTCACGTAAAACCACAATTTCAGACAAAATTGAAACTCAAAACGACCAACCAGCTCATGACGGTCTTCCGCCGAATAAAATGTTGAGCAGACTCCAGTAACAAACGTCACCGCAGTCAACACAACGCGATGCAAACATCACAGTGTTCGAGGATATTAAAAATATGTTCTCGAGTCTCAAAAAGAAGTCGGAAGAACAAGACAAGTTGATAAGCTCTATCGTAAAATAGGTTGAAATCCTAACTGCGAAAACCAGAGAAATTTTCCCACGTGGAACAACCAGGCTTCGTAGGAGAAAACTCGATTTTGCGACTCCGCTAGACAGGACTCGGACGAAGACGCAGATGTGCAACCAAGGAGAAGAAGCAGATGCTCGGCTCGGAAAGATCGTAAGTTCGACAAACCCATGATGAAAGAAGAAGAGAACGTGTTCTGGGTTAAACAAGAGAAACTAGCCGAGGAACAGGCTCGAAACATCCATAATAGATAGTGCCAAACTTCAAAGGTCACTGACGACAACTTCGAAAAAATTCACAATCTCTGCGACTACATCGCTAAAATCGTCGCGGAAGTTCGGACGATAAAATCACATATCCACCACGCCACCAGTGCGACATAGAGATCGACTGAATCCTTGAAGAAGCCCATAAAACACCCTTTAGAGCACGTATGACTCATGAACGAATCTGCAATCCCGGAAATAAACAAGATCCCTATGTACGACGGAACCACCAATCTGGAAGCTGATTTGTAACCCTTGTGAATCGTGTTGCGAAGGTCCAAACTTAAGGAAGGTGAAAAAGACGCGGGATTATGTCCCCTCTTCGTCGAACACCTCTAGGGAGCGACTCTTGAATGGTTTTCCCGGTTAAAATGCAACTCCATTGGAAACTTCTGACAACTTTCCGTTGAATTCCTTAAACAATAGTCCATGTTTATGGATAGGGAAACTTCAAATATCGATCTATGGAGCATGGCTCAAAGAGAGGACGAGCCCCTCCGAGATTTCATTAAACGATTCAATTTCGTGATATTAAGAGTTTCGGGATAAGCGATAAGGTAGCCGTAAAATTGCTCCGTAAAACTCTCTGGTACAAATCGAAGTTCAAAAAGTGGATAGCCCTCAAAAACCGCTGTCGATTCAGGACGCTCTTCACAATGCCGCAGATTTTATCACCATCGAAGTGGAAATGAAAGTCTTGTCTCTGAAGCATAAGTCAGCGAGGAATCCACGAAAGAGTCTCCCTCGGAATAAAAATAGAAAATGAAAAACCCTCGTGCAACAAATATGTACATCACGAAGGATAAGACCTTCAGGGAGCGCATAACCACGCAATGAACCTGTCGTCCGAAAGAGGAAAAACTTCAGGTACTATATGGACCCAAAACACCTTTTACGATGTAAATTCCTTCTACAAATTCCACCAAATAAAAGGTCACTCCACGTAAAACTGTAAATTCCTTGAAGCAAGGCTAACGGAAAAACTGCTCGCACGAGAAATGTCAGAAGTTTCCAGCATAAACGATCTCCTTAGAGAAGCAAAATGGTCATCTAGGTGCCCAAATGGAAATGAAGTGCGGAAGAGAGCATGAGAATAATATTGGCAAAGTCAATTGCCGCCGAGTGAACATGATAACCGGAGTATCACAATACTGTCAAGATAGTCTCGCTGCAATCAAAGCTTATCATCGCAAGGCCGTATCGAGTGCCAATTGTCCCGCTCATCTTCTCTTTACATCTTCCGATTCGCCAAAATACGTGATTACTTTCAAAGAGAGCGAAGTTTTCGAAATCAACACTCTCCATTGCGATCCTCTCGTAATTGACCTCGTCATAAGGGATCTCGAGATCGCAAGAATCCTCGTCAATACAGGAACCACCAAAAACGTAATCTTTCGTGACACTTTATACAAGACGGGAATCAAACTGTCCGAAATCACACCCTCGCTGAAGCCACTCACCGGTTTCTCCAGCACGAAGACCATGACTCTCGGCTCAATTCATCTTCCGGTCATGTAAAAATAAGTCACAAAAATTATAGAATTTGTAGTAGTCAATCATCATGTCATCTACAACGCGATCGTTGGGACGCACTGGATAAACTCCATGAAAGTGGTCTTGTCGACTTATCACTTGGGCATCAAGTTCTCGACGCCCCATTGAATCTCTGCAATCTGGGGATGTCAGAAACAAGCAAGACTCTACTTCCAAGCCGAGCATAAATTGAGATGAGCCGCAATGATGCCAGCGATCAGACTTAAACGAGCAAAAGAAACTAAGCCACAGACCAAAATCATTTCGGAAAAAGCTGACAACGTTTCAGAAAAAAGAGAACCAGATTCGCCAACTCGAAAAATGACTCGATCTAAAGAAGGCAATCACGCCTCCTAACCCAACATCACATACCAAATGGCACAGAAAATGCCCGAGAAAGTCGTTAATACAACTATAGCCATCTCGGCCAAATGGACGACACAACATCGCCAAGCGACACAACTCATGCAAAACCTTCGAACGGAAAAAGCGAGATGTCACGAATTTCCAAAAACAAACTTTCAAATTCGTACGAACACAGTCTACACAGACTCCAAAACCAAAATGTGCAAACATCCGCTCCTATATCAAACCGTCGATTGGCCCCCGACGGACGAACTAGTCACCCAACCTTTCGCAAGATTCGTTCTTATACATCCAACACAAGGATAAACAACGCTATAAAAACCAGAATTTTGATCAGCACTTTCGAATAACTTAGGAATTGTCTTCGAAGAGATGCTCGGTTCCCAATCGATGCAAATCTATCACAGATTCCGATATCAAAATGGAATCACGTTGAAATCGTAAACATGATACGTAAGCCAGATACAGTCACTGCACCCCTTAGAACCGAGAGTAAACCTAGGCCTCGCCTTAAACCCAACACACTGGTCTCTAACATCTGTAGACATAGTATTAAAAATTGATACGAGATCCCGAAACTTGTCTCGTCGCTCACACACACAAATTCTCCGCCAAACTCGGTCTAATACAAAAAAGCTAAACATAGCGGCAAATCAGAAAGCAGAATGCGAACTGACTACTCGTAATTTTTTTTTTGATAAACTATACCTTTGTATTAATGCAACTTACAGAAAGTCGCGAAGCGGCAAGTTTTCAAGGACACATACCGTCAATCCTATTAAAAACGGCCACACTGGGCCAAAAACCTTAATCTAAACAGGGAACACACTCTCTTACATGAATCCAAGTTTAACATTGATTGGGATTGTAATCACCAGAACACGACACGCCAAACCTTCTCGGGTCCTGATCCACCGCTTCCTCTTCAATGTGAGTTGCGACTCCAACATCCTCCAAATCAAGAAAAATAGGGATCAGCGCCCAAGACTCCCGAACCTCTGCTTCGAGTGGAGGAAGTAAGGATGTTGCGTCTTTATACTTTTCCAAAAATCCAGACAGAGGCCTCATCTCGGCGTCTTACTGAAAGTCGGGTTGCATTCTATGATAAAAGGCACCCACTAAACTACGACACTCGCGCTAAACCCCGATGACCTCGTGCTTATGCTCCAGCCGAGCAAAACAGCCCTTGAAGTGCGCCGAACGATCCGCCATGATCAAAATAAATTCACGCTTACCCTTCCTGGTCATGTGATAAATTTTGGACGCTTTCCTCTGCGCCATCTCCTCCATATTTTCCCTCAAACGGGAGTTTTCTTCCTCAAAACGCTTGCCTCTAGGCCGTTCGCATCTTCTGCTCGTGCGCCCTCAAAGTCCCACCCATCACATGGAGACCCTACCAGAGCACCCACAAAAGGTTAGCAAGGACATTCGTAAAAAAAATCACATACATACTGAAACTAACCCCCATTGCCAAGCGCAAGGCCTCAACGTATTCCTTCGAATTCTCAACCCCGTCCGTATAAGGATGAGTCGGTATTTGACTCAGATCAACAAATTCGTTTAAACAAATCCCTAGAAGCGATTCTTGTTCAACTTGAGCAGAACTACCCAAGCCAAAAGTAGCATCATCTTTTCTTAGATATCTCTCTCTCTCTCTCTCTCTCTCTCTCTCTCTCTCTCTCTCCCCCTTACGGGAGGCATTTCATACGGAGTGTAGCCTTCCATCGCAGGTTCAACCTCAGCCTCGATAGTTTCATGACAGGTTCGAGCGTTGTGGTAAGCAACAATGTTCTAAACTCATTCCTAGTGAAGCAGACTGTCCCGAAGGATATCTTGGATAACAAGAGAATCCTGCATAAAACGGCATAAGGGGATCAATGACTGTACAAAACAAAAACACATGTAAGACATCATAACACTAGAAACAACTCAAATTTCTGACTGTTGTACCCTGTGGGCCCCATTTCAATTAAAACGAGAGATGTAACTCTCCTCGACGGAAGTGTCATTAAGCCAAATAAAAAATAGCGCTTCTTCCAATCATGAATATTAGACTTGAATGATCGGACGATTTGCATATTCTTCCGAGGCAATAAGTAATACTGAAGCAAACATTGCTTATTTCTCAGGTGAAGGAACACCATTAAGTAATCAACATCCAGATTTATCCATTGCTCGTAGCCTAGGACTAAAATGCCGATAAGATGCTGAAGGCCACGCAGCAAGATCTGGCTGATCGAGAGGTTGTGTCATCTCAGAATTTTTACTATGACCCCCGAAATGAGAAACCATAATCGACAATGTAAGAGATGAACCTTGTAGCAAGTAAACCAACCTTGAGGCGGAGCACATTTACTTTCTCCATGTTTCGGAAGGCGGAACACTACATTGTCCGGGACACGACATAACTCGCAGATAGTAGTCATAAACGAGTCGCAACAGTCGCTAGGACCATTAGAACTTCGGGTAATTTTGGTCTCTGTAGACACCATGACTCAGGCAACGGGGGCGTTAAGCCACATGTTGCGCGCCAATACGCTTTCGCCTCCTCTGAGTCAACCGAATGGTTTGAAAACTCGACTTTAGGCACCACGTCAACACCTTGAACCCGTAAGCTGTTAGGATTAAAGATCGATGGTAGCACATTCGCGGCAGCTCCCAAATTCGAATTCATGACGAGAATAATAAAAGCAGTAAAAGATTTGAGAGAATAAGAAAGTTCTACCTTTGAGAATTTCTTGAAAAGTGGTGAGTGAAAGTTAAAGGGGTAACTTTTCAAATTTAGAGAGAAATGTTTTCACTATTCGTCTTTGGAGTTTTGAATCATTAATTCTGCCTAACTCGCCAAACTTGCCTAACTCAACACCTCACAAGAACATTCCAATGATTCTTGCAAGCTGGGGGGCTAACTATTGGGGTCAAAAACGGAAACGACGAAATTAATGTCTAAAAATCCGTTGACCCAAGTCTCGATTCCGATAAGCAGAATTAACGAACTAAATTCACGATACTTCTGAATACCACAGACGATACGTTTCAAAAAAATCATGCAATAATCAGAAAATCGCTAGGCGATCATCTTTGTACTCTTTTGTCCTTAGTCGAAAAAGTTTTTCCCAATGGGTTTTCCTATCACTAAGGTTTTAACGAGGCTAGATGGTCCGCTCAGGTCCGATGTTGGATTAGCATACATGAAACAAGTATCCGAAGAACACAAGAAACCTCGACAAATATGCAATCTTCAGACAAACGTTTTAATCCCGAAGATCGCTTCGAACATACGTTTATCTTGCCAGTTGGTGAGATGAAACTGCTAAGAGAATTCATCTCGTCAGTTGGCAAGATGAATCAGAAACAATTCATCTCGCCAACAGGCGAGATGAATCGGAAACAATTCATCTCTCCAACTGGTGAGATGAATCTACACAAAGAATTCACCTTGCCAGTTAGCGAGATGAATCGGAAACAATTCATCTCGCCTATTGGCGAGATAAATCTTCACAGAGAATTTATATCACCAGTTGGCGAGATGAATCGAAAACAATTCATCTCGCTAAGTGGAGAGATGAATCTGCTCAGAGAATTCATCTCGCCAATTGGAGAGATGAATCGGAAATAATTCATCTCGTCAATTGGCGAGATGAATCACACATGCACTTCGAATCACTTTGGACGAATCGTCTCTCGTTTAATTTCAAATTTCCGTTGAGGTTTTATGATAAAATTTTTAAAACTTGTTCCTTTTGTACGATGACTTCTTGCGATCTACCAAAGAGTCTCGAAATTGTTCCGTAATAATCAATCCTACAAAAGCTCAGTTTTCCAACGAGAACTGGAAAAATTGCCTAAAACGTAAAATGGCCCAAAAATTCCGAAACACAACAACGGCCCACTTACGATTCCAAACAAAAATTGAGCCCAAATCGCAATGACGGTTGAACCTTGTCATGCAAGCCAAGAAGAAATGGAAGAAATCTAGTAAAGGAAGATTTCCGCAGAAGAATCAATCAGGAAAGGAAGATTTCCGCAGAAGGACGGAAGAAGGAAAAGGAAGATGGATTAATCCTGTAGCCTATATAATAGAGATGAAGAGAAGGGGAAAATTCACGTTCAATTCTCCACACCGAAATACTTAGGGCTTTAGACTGTTTTTTGGCATTTGTAGCGAGTTGCGACTCGATTTGGTTTTCTCGTCTTAGGTGTTCATTCTACAAAATTCACCAACAGCTCACACAGCCGAGGCTTATCACATGTTGTAACACGCTCATACACATATTCAGAATAAGACTACTTTTTCCCTATTTTTGTTCTTACATTTATATTCGTATTTTATTATTATCGTGTTCTGTTCTTTCTGTGTTTGACTCATATAAATCCGGGATCTCCAGAAAGTTAGAGTATTCTCTGATTTTCCGTAACTAACGGAAATTGACAGTGCAAATTTTGGTTCCCACATTAATGAACATTGATTTAATGGTTAGGAAATTAATGAATGTTATTCTAGTCGTTTTCTTCAGCATGTGAATCATTTCTTTGTTTCTTCTTCGTAGGTTCTTCTTCTTCTTCTTCTTCTTCTTTTTCTTCTTCTTCTTCTTTCAAAGGTTTTATAATTTCAGGTTCGTTTGTTTGGTTTCTTCCACTGACTTCAATTGTTTCTTGGGGGGCAGCGCCGGTTCTAAGGTATTTGATGTTTAAAGCGAAGGAAAAATGATGCTTTTTAACCATATACATTCAGTAAGTGGGGATCAAATACGTCCCAATGAATCCTCACATATGATAACTGATTTATGTTTCCCCTAAAATTTATATAAATTATGCACCTGAAGCACTTGCTTCTCCAGTTTTCCATCAGGGTCGGCCCTGCTTGGAGGCAAGGGGTAAAATATGATTAATCCATTTTGATTATTTAGTTGGCATGTTTGGTAACTTTAAAAATATCAAAGATAATGACTATGTGCAATAGGAAGCAATGGTAGAATACGATCATGATGTTATTTATTATATGTCTTATTTGTGTTAGTTATTTATTGTTTATTTAATTCTTTTTTATTAAATCCTCAAAATTTTCATTATACATATAATTGTTTCAAAATGATTAACAATTACTTTTTGTAAATTTAATTTATTACATAAATATTAAAAATATTAACTTTAAAAATAATTTAAATTCTTTTAATTATAAACATACTTCTAAAATATTTAACATTAAGTGGCATCTGAGATGTTGTTCGTTTTTGAATTATTTTAGCATCTAAATACAATATCTGATATCGTTTATGGATATTTTTACAGATTCTAAAACAAACAAAAGTGCATCTAGATGGAGTATGCAAATGCTATATCTAGATGCTCAAATCAAATTCATATACAAACAACATCTAAATGCAAATAGTCAAATGCTAAAATCTGATACAAAAACGAACAACATTTGAATATTATATCCAAATGTTGCATCTGGATACTGCATCTAGATACAGAAACAAACGAGGCCTTAAGTATTTTTGGTTAGTATATAAATAAGTGTAATGTTCGTAATATAGCCAAATGTTCCTCATTTTCTCTTTTTATAACCTATAACCTTCCATTATGTTGGGTTGAATGCTAGCCAAATCAGTATTGACAATGGTTTAAGTTTCTTTCTAGTGGTCTACATCTGATAAATACAATTGCTGCTTTATCTAAGAACAAATAGATTTGCATATTGTATGTACAACCACAACTTAGAAAATGGGAGAAAGGTAATACAAATAATAAAACACCAAAGAAACAATGTGTAGTATGTAGAGCCTCTACTTGTTATATCTGTCACTTTGTCTCCAAGAAGTTTACGAGGTCAGCCAATGCGTTGTATGTAGAGCCTCCGATTGTTATAGAGGCTTTGATCTTCTGTTTTAGAAGAAGCGCTTTCTCCCTCAAGCATGCACCTTCTTCATCCACAATTAGTCTCTTCACAAATCTTTCAACCACTCCTCTTTCAACTTCACCTTCAAACTGAATCCCTACACTCCAAACGGTTTCTATATACATTGCATTTAACTTCTGTTCGCCCTGAAAAGGCCTGCAAATCATAGGGACTCCTCCCACAATGCTCTCGAGTGTTGAGTTCCATCCGCAGTGGCTCCAGAAACCTCCCACTGCAGGATGTCTAAGTATTTCGATCTGTGGTGCCCATTTTACAATGTATCCTCTTTCTAAGACCATCTTACTCACGTTTTTTGGCAATGATTCTATCCCATTGAAGCTGCCTTGTCGAATGACCCATAAGAATGGTTGTTTGCTATTACACAACCCCCAAGCCATTTCCAAAAATTCTTTGGTTTCCATTTCAGCTATGCTTCCCAAGCTAATATACATGACTGACCTTGATTTCTGCTTGTTTAGCCAATCAATGCAGCTCCTGTCCCCTCGTAGAAGACTAGAATTTTCTGAAGATGTAATATCAAGAAGGCCTAAGGGGTATACGGGAATTCCTAATTCTTGTTGCAGCCAAGACATAGACGTGTTCTCTAGACAGCTCACTGTGTTAATGATAATAGCAGAAGCTGTTCTTTTGTTCACTATCTCCTTACGAAATTCTAAACGTCGATCTAGTGGCTCAAGTCCCCAACTCAGTAGGTCTTTGTATCGTAGCGGATGCAAATTCTCCACTACTTTGTCTTGCATTTCAGGATCTGCAAAATATATATAGATATAATTACAAATTAACACAAATAAACCATGTTTTTAGTTATTTTGATATGGTCTATATATGAAGCTAGTTTAATTTAGATAACCTTCCATGTCGATCAAGTATTTTTCAGTATCGAGTTTGCTAAAAAAGCAGCGTGAAACATGATTTGTAGCACTAGTAGTGTTGAAGATGACACATGGAAGCTTGAAATCCTTAGCTGCAGCTTCACAAAAGTACATGAACTCGTCGTAGATGATACATGCTATATCATTGCCTTGTTGGACCAGCAACTGAGCTATCAAGTCCTTAAAACTGGCCTCACTAGTCTTGTTAAGCTTTAGCAGAAACTCGATTGGCCCGAGTCTCACAAGTTCAGACTCTGGTAAGCTTTCTTCTATGGTCAGAAATTGAAAACAAGACAAGTTTTGTTGAGAAGAGCTTACTTGATTGAAATGTCCCTGGACAACTGTGATTGAGAAACCCTTTAAGCTAAGAGATTTCCCAAGTTGCATCATTGGGGTAACATGACCTTGTGATGGAACTGGGACCAAAATTATCCTTCTTTTCGCTTCCATTTTCTCCATTGTTTTTACTTCTTTCTTTCTATTCTCTCCTTTTCTTTCTAATATAGAACAACTCTAAATAAGTGATCCAAATAAATATTTTTTATTATAATTTTTTTTTTGTCACATCCTAATACTTTGAATATTTTGACAATACTTCTTGACCTTCTAACTACTTATTATTCTTAAAGGAATGACATCCCAGCACGTTGAAAAAATTATATTATGAAATGGTAACGATGAATTGGCTTCTTATATATA
>OVBE01013080.1:0-12957 GCA_900406425.1 Iberis pinnata
TAACCCTTACCCTCAGGAACTGTTTCCCCCATTGATTGCACTTACTTCTATTTCATTACCTGTTTTTACCTTGCATGCTTCCCTTCCTTAGAGTTTATTTTTATAAATTTCGTTTTCAATGTCTTCTTCACTTTATGCATGTTTGTTTACTTAGGACTTATTAGAAACCCCCAATTTTAATACTTAACTTGAATTAGTAGTATCCATTGCATCTAGAGTGGTTAATAGCATCACCCATTTGGATTGACACCTATTATCACTACAACGATATGATAGTGTAATAGGAATTGATAAACGTTTTAAAACTTAAAAATCCTTACTATCACATATATACCATATCATCCAAGGGAAAACTTTTGAAGTCACTCTGCACTGAAGAACCTTTTTTAGCATCAGATAATAAATAGTACATGTTCTAGAATAGATTTTCCTCGGAAAATTCTCGGGTGATAAGGGAATAGATGATAATGCCCAACATTGTAATGCAGGTGGGCAAGTAAAAAGATCATCGTTAATCGATTCCGACTTATTATCGCAGCGCTCACAAAGGTCATCAACACGTAACTTGCGTTTTAGTAGTTGTACCTTAACTGCTATCGCACCCGAGATAACTTGCTATAGGAAATGTTTTAGCTTTGAAAGCGCTAACAAAGACCATACCAGTTCATAGAGATGTGATATTGATGGTTATTCCAGCCAACCGTTCGAATGGTCGATCTGCTCTATTAAAGCTAGCTCATAACCCGATTTCACTGTATAATTTCCAAATCTTGTATAATGCCAACAGAAACGATCTGGTAATGATAAGAAAGGCCGAATTGAAAGAATAACGAGTATATCTGCTTGCTGGATTAATAGTGAAATGAGAGATGTATTCCAATTTGTGGTATTTGCAACTAACAAATCAGAAACTCTCATTGATGGATCTACGTTGGGGGAAATACTCCTAGCCATGCAGGGCTTCTTAGCCGGTAGCCATGGTTCCTGCCAAACTCTCGTTTTAGTTCTTTTTCCGATAACTCGTCTCAAGCCCACTAACAACAATGACCTTGATTCCCAGATACTTTGCCACCGTAAGATGGTAGAGTGGCGATGTCTACCTGGAAAGCATATGAGTTTCTAAAATATCATCCTTTGAAGATACGAACAACTAGTGTGCCTGGTGAAGAATACATCCTCCATAATTTTTTTGCCAAGAAGGCTTTGTTGAAAAAATGCAGTGATCGGAAACCAAGTCCTCCCAATTTCTTAGGTAAACAAAGTTTTTGCCATGCAACCCAATGGATGCCCCGTGAATTTCCATAGTTACATCACTAATAATCCGCAATAGCAATCGTCAGTTTTTAATTAACGTTAGGGGGAGCTTGTAACAAGACATGACATAAGTTGGTAAAGCCTGAGCAATAAACTTCAGAAGAATCTCTTCCCCCCCCCCTCCTCTTGATAGAAAACGGGCTTACCTTCCATTTATCTGGGTGTTTAAGCGGTCCCGGACATACACAAATACATGCGCTTTTGACCCTTGTAACTGTTCAGGAATCTCCATATACTTTCCTTTACCACCCTCAATATAGATGCCTAAACATCGTTTTAACAAAAGATGATCCTGAATTGGGATAACAGATCCAAAGATAATCGTTGATTTCTCTAAATTTATTCTTTGGCCTGATGCATATTCATAACGTGACAGTATGGTGGCTATTTCTTGACATTGTGCCAATGTGGTTCGACAGAAAAATAGACTATCATCGGCAAAGAGGAGATGTGACAGAAGGGGACATGATTTTACCATACGAATTCCATCCAATTTCCCAGCATCCTCTGCTTGTCGTAGATTCACAATAAGCACTTTCGTACAAAGGATAAAAAGGTACGGGGAAAGGGGATGTCCTTGACGAAGTCCTCAGTGGGTTTTATATGGCCTTTCGGAGAACAATTGAGCAGGACACTATAAGTGATTGTGGTAACACATGACATTATCCATCCATTCCAAGTATTCGCAAATTTGAGTTTGCCAAGTAGCTAGTGTAAGAAAGTCCATTCTACTCGATCATATGCTTTACTCATATCAGTTTTGATTGCCCGAAAACCTTTATGAAAACTATACTGAGAGCGTAAAGCATGAAAAGCTTCCTGGGCCAACAACACATTGTCAGATTTGGATCGACAAGCTACAAATGCTGACTGAGTTTCAGAGATAATCAATGGTAACACTTTTTGTAGTCTTTGACACAATATTTTTGAGAGAATCTTATAGCTTAGATTTCATAGGCTAATAGGTCAGAATTCTAACATTCCCTGGGGTCTTTCTGTCTTTGGAATAAGACATATGTTTGTTTCATTCGGAGATTCATCCATAATACCCCTTATCATAAAATCTTGGATCATTTTTGTTAGGTGTGAACCCACTATGTGCCAATATCTTTGATAGAATAGTGTCGTCAGTCCATGTGGAGCAGGCGCCTTCTTCGGACCCATAGAGAAAAGCGCCACTTTGACTTCATCCTTTGTCAAAGGTGCTAGTAGGCGGGCATTAATTTCTGATGTAGCACGAGATTAAACTGGTTCAAGGAACTCTACTATTTCCCTCGTTTGGGATGCAGAGAAGAGATTTTAGAAGTAAGATACAACATCTTCTTAAATGTCTTTCTCTTTTTCTACCGAAACACCAGACGCCGTCCAAAGTCCTACAATTCGGTTTCTTGCTTGCCGCATTTTTGTAGAGGCCTGGAAAAGACTTTTGTTTTTATCTCCTTCCTTTAGCCAATGGACTCGACTTTTTTTGTTTCCAGTAAAACTCTTCCGCACATAGAGCAATCCGTAATTTCTCTGTTAATTGAGGAACTTCATTAGTCAAAGTAGCAGATGACAATGTGCAGTTAAGCCATAACTTGATATCCTTAACCAGCTCACTGTAATTTATAAGTTCGCGATGTCACCATCTCGATATTTGTTTGCTACATTCTTTTACACGACAAATTAACTGCGTATTTTCTTTGAGCCTGGACGATTCCCAACCGGCCTGCACTACTTGTTCAAAATCTGATTAGACAATCAACCATTATCAAACCAAAATTGTTTAGTCCCATTAAAAAGTTTGTGGTTCATCCGCATCAGAACTCTTCGGTGATCGTATCCCCAAAAACTGAGATACTCATTATAGGAATGAGAAAAACACACATACCATTCATCATTTCCCATTCCGCGATCTAATCGGCAACGGACCATAGTCGATCCTCTTCTTCCTACCCAAGATAGACAATTACCTTGGAAAGGAAAATCAACCATTCTGCAACATTGTTTCATTAAGCTAAAATCAAGGAAATATTTTTTTCTACGAGTTCTACCTCATTGTTTTTCGTGATGGTCCGAAATTTTATTAAAATCGCCAATTATAGCCCAAGGAGGAAATGAGAGGATTAATAGGTTTTAAAAATTCCCAAATTTTTCACGATTAGTAACAACAGGCGCACCATAATCGAAAGAGATAAAAGTTTTATTTCCTGCAATTGTAACCATGGTGTCAATTACATGTTCATTTGAGGAAAGAACAACAACTTGAAAATGTGAAAAGAGATAGCAGGGCTAAAACCCCCACTACGACCGGAAGGGTCTACTATAAATAAAAATTATAACCTAGATGAACTTGAATATCTTGAAGAAAATCGCGTGATTTCTTAGTCTCCATAAGAAATAAAACTATCGGGAATAAAGTGCGCCAAAATTCCCGAAGTCTTCGAATTGCCAAGAAGCTACCAACTCCTTGACATTTCCAGCTCATAATCATATCAGTCAATTACCGGTGGTTTTCTTTCAACCACATGGATTTCTTTTTCCTCGAACTCTTTTCCTTCCTGAGGGTCCATCTTCGAGTAGGATGGAATTAACTCAGCAATAAGGTCTGAAATGCCAATTAAGCAATAAATTTACCTTTTGAGTTTATTACTTTTAAAAGGACCATGGCAAATTTTCTTCTTTGGGTTTAGAGATTTCTCAACCCGACTTTCACTCTTCTTCATTCTTGCTTTGAAAACACTCTTGAGTGGAGAAATGATTTCTGAAACATCAACCTGTGTTAAGCTTGTGATTTCCCGATTAAAAGCCTGCTCAGCCAGCATTGGGCTATTAAAAGGCCCGAAACTTGACATGAAGTGATCGTCCATATGCCCATTAGAGAACTGGGCCAAAAGTTTTGTCCCATCCCAAAAGAATCATCACCGTGCATATTACTTGCCATTTTCACATTCTTATCCACATAAACAAGAAAAAACCCATTTCGTGTAAACTGGGCCTCCTTCATCACCGCATTGTCCAAACCGTTTGGAGAATTGGCATCTCGACCCGTTTTCATTAGAGTCTGGACTACAATATTTTCCTTCACCGGAAAATCCTCCAATGGTGCATCCGATACTTTCGTTATAGGAATCATACCTGAATTGAATGATTTATTATTCAAATCCCCAAAAGTCTTCAATAACCATTCTTTAGTTCCTTGAGGTGACGCTCCCTTTTGAATAAAATCTTCATCAGTAAAAAGTTTCCTTTTTTTCGACTACTTCTAGTTTACGGTAGAAGAAGTCCGAGTTTCCACTGAAGCAAGAACCGAAGGAACCTCTGCCACCAATTCTGTCTTTTGATTCAGAGTTGGTAACTTACCAGTAACCTCCTCTGATGTTGGTTCCAATCCCTTTTTCTTCTTCTGTAAATGGCCTCTTCTTCTGCCACCAGCCTCAGGACAATTATTCTTCACATGTGTGATATGATTGCATATGGTGCAAAAATGATGAATTTTTTCATAAAAAAACTTAACTTTTAGAACATCACCATTGGAAAATTCTAATTCCCGAGAAATAACCAGAGGTTTACAGCATTCCATTGCCATCTTAACCAGATCACCAATGAGATCGGTATCCACCACCTCACCAATATCTGATCCAAGACTATCCAATGTCTCCACCGCTCCATAAATTCCAGGAGCTCCTTTTAAATGGATCCAGAGCATAGTTTGAGAAGGAAAATCCCTTCTAACTGTTGGTATCCATTTTTTCCAAAGGTACCATCCATCGAAATAGTAGGGGCAATCAGCTAGTACTTTCTTCATATCTTCCTCCTTGAGAAATTTGAAATAGAATCTTCCACCTTCCACCTCATAACCCTTCACATGACCTTTGCACTTCCATATTGAAGGGAGAAGACTCAAGATCGTCTTAATCTTCAAATTTTGCCCACCAACGTCCTTTCATGGCTCTTAATAATGGACGAAGTATCAAAAATGGGGACTTTGATCGGTTTAGGTTTCTCCTGCTCATCATTGTTATGCACCATTGAATATTGAGAAGCCATAAAAAGTGAGACAAAAATTAAGCATTGAGCCTGAATAAATAAGATCAGAGATTTGATTAAAAGAAGAAACCATGGAATATCACGATTCACTAACATAACTTTGTGATTCCATTTCTGATCATAACAAATCAGAGGAACTCACCCCAAATTTTCCACTTTCCCTTTACCATCCTCGAAAAATGCCATGAAATCTCTGCTTCAATACGAAGAAATCAAGGATACGATATAAGGAAAGGGCACAGATCCGTAATAGATTCATCATGAGAATGAGATTCTCAAATCTCAATCTCTACCTCATCTCCGGTGAAACGCACAAGAGATGGTCCATCGTGCCGACACTTCTCTAGTTCATAACTCATTGTACTTAATGAGAGAGGAAATGTGCATTAAAGTTTGGTTTTAGTTCATACTCTCTCTATTTTTTTTATAAATAATATATTATGGTTTAAGTTATATATATTTTTTAAAGATGTTTTAGGTTTCCAATATATTTTTACTTGCAAATTGTAAACAGGAAAGCACATTAACTGAAAAATCTTGAATTTACTAAAATACTATTGGTTAAAATTCATAGAAAATATTTTATTTTTAAAAAATGTATTTATACTTAATAATTATCTTATTTTCTTAATATGTGTGTAAATCCTAACACACTAATAGGAGTATTAAAAACATAAGAAGTACAACAATTATCTTCTCTATCACTCTTTCTCTCACATCTTTCTCTCTTTTCTCAGCTATAGATGTGAAGAAGGGTAAGTTTAACACCCCCAAACCGGAATAGGAATTAGGAGTTAGAACTAGACGGCCCGGAAGCGTTACGTAGATGCTCATAGCCGGCCGAGGATTTAGGAAAAGACCCGTTCACCTAAGCCAACCACGAATATCCATTCCGCCCGATCTCGGCCTAAATCTTTTCAACTCGTTCCAAGATCATGCGTTGTGTCAGCCGTGACTAGGCTATATCGGATGCGATCCAATTTTATTAGAAAATATTTATTTATTTATTTTTGAAATATTACATAGGTAGCTGATTAGGAGCCTAACGTTCTAATCTAGTCATTACAAAATATAGTACCTACATCTTTTACAAAAGGCAGGCAAACCTACACTAGCGACCTAAATTCCTTTTACCCTATATGGTTTCCCGCTAAGGTTACTTGTAACAACAAGTAGCATCATGAGTAATCTAAGATTACTTAGTAAGAATGGGGTCTCTAAACATAATTAGATAAAGATAATGCTATCAACCCAACCCAAAATAACAATCAGCACACAACAATCAAATGGAATAATCAAATGCATGCAAACATAATAAACGTGATATCACCATCCATCACAAACACTACCACCACTAACACCACCACCACCACCACCACTACCAAGTAACCACGGTCCACCACCGTGTCCAACCCACCTATCACGGTACTGCCACCCTTCCCGCGTGGCCCTTCTCCCATTACGAGGGGTTGCCTTTATACAGTTTACATTTTAAGGTTATCACTTATAATTCGGCATTACGTTTATTCTAATGTCACCCAAGGTGATGTAGCCATCCACATCTCTAGCACACAGGCCAGATCAGGTACAACCATATATGGCCCCAACTGTCTCACTCACGGCGCCAATCACTGCATCATCATGCAGGTCTGAGACGGTAGCTAACCGTCCCGAGAAAATGGAGATCAGACATCAACTGCCACCATCGGTTATGGAAGTAGACACACTACAATCCACTAACCGAATCATGGCGAGTAGCTAGCTGATGTCACTCAATCCGGTTATGAGTATTTAACACTTCATACTCACTAACCGAATCTTGAGTACATAACGCTCCTACACCCGTTCATATTTAATATTTAACATGATTATTACATAATTAAATACATACTCATCAACATGAGTATAATTCAATAATCACACACTACTTACCATGCATTATCATCTCTAGCATATATTACTACTAATAAATCATTCATGCATAATCAATATTCAACACCATGCCTAACATGCATTTCTAATATATGCATATTCGATAACTATCTTAATACCTAATGTGCATCACAAGCACGTCTAATTCAATCAAGTATAAACCCAATCAAGCAATCAATCAAGATATTTATCAAGCATTATAATAGCTTAAGATTGACTAACTCATCTAGCCTAATAATCATGTTAGTATAATTCTATCGAAAATCGGGCATTATAACGGCTTAATAATCAACTACTCAATCTAACCTATTAACTATGTAAGTATAATTCTACCAAAAATTGGGTTTTATAAAGTCCTAATATCAACTAATTAATCCAGCCTAATAACTATCTGAGTATAATTCTACTAAAAATCGGGCATTATAACTGTAAATGGAAAATGGCTAAGCACGAAACCTAAACCTCTATCAGAGATTAATTAAAAGAATAAATTAAAAATTAACATAACAATGTGCTACTTCATATGGTCAAACTTACAGTGACTTGGCTAAACTTGGCTCATGAACTTTGCTCCTAAAGCTTAAGAAGTGTTTTCCTTTCTTTACTAAGGTTTTAAGTGAAGTTTTGGTGTGGATTCCAAATGAATTCGACCCCTCCCTTATATAGGGACTAGGACAAGCAGGAGGTGTCTAAGAAGAATCTTAGTGGCGTGGCTAAGACACCAAGACACTCTCTTTGGTTGACACTTGGCTAAGTGGACACAAAGATGGCTTAAATAGCCAACATGTGTACATGAGCTGGAAGGACTGATTGGTGGCGACATGTGGTGACTCCACCTCCTCCATGATGTATTCTTACCCACAAAAATTCTCAAGTTGATGCCACAAATTATGGACAACAAGGTTGCTCAAGCCTACTTCCTACAGAAACACCCGATCTAGCTGGTGGAGAGAAGAAGTATATCGGCGACTCTTCTTAGGCCGGAGGAAGTTGCACCGATATGAAAGATGAGCGACGGATATTGGAAGGAGGAACCTCGAGATGGGTGCGACTCAATCGGAGGCGTGGAGAGTTGACGGTTACAGTTCCGGTTATCCCATTTCCGAAGCCTATTGTCCCTTCCCCCTCCTACTGGAAATCTACTCGTCCCGCTCAAGTCTGTCGTGGTTAAATGCATATCCGCTTTCCTCTCCTCTCTAAAATTCTAGATCCGGTGGGCAATCGTCAACTTTGTGTCTTATCCGCCATTGGGCCACCAGAGGACCTCATCCAGCAGTGTCCGCAACCTCATCAACGATGGCGGCGGCTGGAACATTTTGTTGTAGATGCCAGGGAAATTAGGGTTTCACATATGGAGTCGAGCCCATTTGGGCCTTAATAAACCCAATTCGTTTTTGTTTGTTTAAGTTAGACTTTTTTGGGGTTTTTTGGGTTGGACTGATGATATATTGGGTGTTTAAATTTGTTGTGTAATAATTAAATATTTTAATTTGAAAGTCCTTTGAAAAAAACATAGGGAGTACAATCCAACTTTAATTCACATTTCCTCTCTCATTAAGTACCACAACTTCTTCACCCATAAATTTTTACATCTTCCATTTTGACAGTCGTTGTCATTTACAGTTTTTTCACCTATATTCCTAGAAAACACTTTTACTATATATAATATGGAGATTTTTCAAACACAAAAAAACTGACCCATATGGGAAAAAGACCTTTAGCCCAAGTGGCAAGGTGCATTCTCATTAAATCCAGAGGTTGTGGATTCGAAACTCTGGTCTCACATATGTGCAAGTTCATCCTATAGTGGGTCTAAAGGCCACTGGATCGGTTGTTGTGATCCGGAAAGGACTACCGAATTGGTCCGTTGTGATTCGGATTGTTGACAAAAAAAAAAAAAAACTGATCAATATAGACATATAAATACACATTCCGTATCAGCATACCAATTAGGTAACCCATAATGTTGTTGCAGATATTTTGGCGAAAAAGGCCAGATTTTTAAATCTCCAATGAACTATTCAATGGCTGTAAAACTCTTATGGTGAATTAATAAAATGCTCTGTTGCCAAAAAAAAAAAGGTAACCCATAATGAACAAACGGAAAACAATATTACTAGTCCTGGCTACTTTGGCAAGTGAATCGGCTCGCTTGGTATACCCCCGTCGTCGGTGGTGCAAGTTAAAACTTGTGATGTACATGCGCTTGTAGGCTAAATCAGCCTATTAGTAATTCTTACGATTGTAAAATTCAAAGTAGCTGATAAAACAACTTCCAAAAATGTCAATAAAAAGTAGACTTATTTAACTAGTGAGCATATGAGAAGAAAACAAATTTCACCAATTTACGTTTAATTATATTTGGGATCAAAACAATATAAATACGTTTTGTAATAGATTAATGCAATAGAAGAATAGGTATTGAAATATTTTACACAAATCCAAATAAAAAAGTAGTTATAAACAAGTTCAAAAATTTATAACTTTATGTATATAGTCCCTTCGGAGACATCAGATAAAATTGGAACGATACAGAGAAGATTAGCATGGCCCCTGGGCAAGGATGACACGCACAAATCCTAAAATGGTCAAAATATATATATATATATATATATAGTTATATAATATGTTTAAATAATCTAAATTTACAAATATTTTGAACATATGTTTATGACTACGTATACATAGGTAATAAAAATTTTAAAATACGTGAAGCCAACTACTTTTTAACAAAAAAATAATAAACTACTAATTAAGTTAAGATCAAACAAGTCACATAATCTTTATAATACCCATGAATATGATAAGTTTTGATATGTCTTCTATTGTGAAATTGAATTAATTAAAGTTTATGGATATGAGAGTATATATAACTTTTATATGAATTAATTTTCCATTTTTTGCGAGCAAAGAATTATTGTAGTAAAAAAGTCATAACCATTAAATATGTTTGCATTTCGTGATAACGTCGAATCAAAGAAAACAAGGAGCAAGTGGCTTAGTGGTTGTCACATATGTTGTCTTGTTACCAGACAAATGATCGAATCTAGTTATTTGTATAACGAATAAATTTTTTCTATTAATGGAGTTTGAATTACTAGGCCGACATGTTATGGTCCAAAGATTAATTAATTAAAAAAAAAGTTTTAAGAAAGGAGTATGACATTTTGTTAATTTGGTATTTTATAATTATAAATCGAAACAAATTTAATGTAAGTGTGATATTTAAACAAATTACATGTATAAAATGTAGAAATATAAATTAATAAAAGAATATTTTCAGTCATTTGCATATTATTTAAAAACAAAGCTAGTAGAGAAAAGGAAAAATAAAGAAAGCATGGATTCGACCAAACTACAAGTTTATAATCACATATTTATTTGTTTTAACTGAAAAAAAAATTTCAAGTATTTGCAACGAACAGAAAGGAATGGTATCATTCTTGCAAATTCGGTATAATTGATTATATCAAAAAAAGATTTCAGATCTCACAAGGTGATAACACCTAAGCATCATTTTCTATAACACATCACCATTAAAAATATAAAACAAAAGACAAACTGAAATAATAATTAACGTTCATCACAATTTGGTCAAAAAAATATTTAATTTTCCACTTACAATTCCAATTCAAAATATTCAATACTCTCTCAAACGACATATCATCTCTTTTAATAAATTATATCTCGATTCACCTTCTTAGTTCCATAACTATTTCGCCTCTTCATGAACTCAGTTATTCTTTCTGCCTCCGAGAGTTGAAAATTCTCTAGTCAAAAATATATGAGAAGCTGAGTTTTTAACAAACATGTAGCAGATTGAGTCGTTATCTCAAAAAGAAGGGTAGTTTGAGAGATCTAAGCTTGTGTTTGACTTGCAATGGTAAGGAGGTTTCTCTTTCCACTAGATCTATTTCTTTTCTTCAATTATAGGATTAACAAGCGATTGTAATTGTTATTGAGCGTGGTATAGGTTCTCTTCTTCTTTCATTTACTTTGGTTACTTAAATATTTAATCAAATTCTATATTATGCATGTGTAATTATTTACGTGCTTTCTTTGAATTTGTTTTACTTTATTGGATAATTACAAAGCATGAAGATTGTTTTGAGAATAGATTTAGTTTGGACTAATAGAAAGTAATGAAGAAATAGATTAAAAAACAAAAAAAGTGGGTAACTGGAGATCGAAGGTTATTCCAACTGTGAAAAAAAAATTTGAAAGGAGTCCGACAAAGAAGTCTGTCGTTGTTATTAAGACTAGCAGGGACTGAACCTTTGATGATTCTAAAATATTTTAGATCTATAAAATTATATAACTAAGTGCATAATATAGGTGTGTGATTCATTATTTGATTTCTGATTCTTCTTTTTTGTGGTATTAATCGGAAGCAATAAATAGGGAGACTGAGGAGAAGAAGACAAAATCGAAACCCAAGGTCGTGGAAATCTATGTAACCACGATTACTGAACTCAACGTGGTTATTCAACATTTCTCTTTTTAGTTACTCTTCTAAAATTAAAGTTATTAACACATACTCATATTATGCAGGCTTTGGTGAGAGCCTACGAAAAATGATTTAAAGAACCACTCTGACGAAGTCCACAAATTCATCGAGGCACTTGTCAAAACTGGTATGTCTAACCAACAATCTACTACAAAACATGTATATATATATATATATATATATATATATATATATATACATGATCTGAATAATTTACCACAAAAAAGCGGAGATTAGCACGACGTCATCACAAGGGTATGAGAAAGAGACTCCACAGAAAGGAGAAGAAAGCAGAGATGTGTTGTGACGAGAAATCACAGTAAGATATAGGAGATCAAGCTCAGTGCACATAAAAAAAGCAGCAAATGTTTCAAAACTCAGGAGAAGAGAACGTGAGAAGCATAATAACATACGTAGCCGAACTCAAAGAACGTGTATCTAAGCTACAATACCAGAAACAACTTTTCTTTGGTCATGTTAGACAGAAAAAAAAATCACCATCTTTTTCAACTTTTACAACAAAAAGAAAAGCTCCTTAGTTTTTAACTTGTGCTGCAGCCTTCATGTGCTTGGTTGGAAGCAAATGAAGGAGCTTGATACATCATAGCGAACAAAGACGATCTAGGAAAATGAAGAGTATATTCAAGTCGCTTGGCATATAACTTTTATAGAGGAAATACAACAAATCCTAGAGTTGTGACACATTTCTCATGTTTTCATCATCCACATGACACAATTCTACATACAATTCAAAAGTGACCAAATCTATCAAATATACATGAAAGTCGAGCGAAGACGGGTAACTTGGTTAGAAGAACATCTAGCAGAAAATAAATTATGAACTAACATCTTTTATAATCATGTATTATTCACTGATATAATCTTCAATAAAAGTTATAAGTGCTCTTCTAAACCATGTGACTACATATTTAATTTAAAATTTATGTACAAAAGATTATATTCGCGTGTCTACGCGGATCATCACCTAGTTAATATATAAAAATAACAATTTAAAATATATGATTTTAGCTATTTACCTATGTTGTTGGAGGTTTTATACAATTTTTTATTATGGAACAAAAATAATATAATTTAAAATTTTAAGATTTGATCTATGATATACGCGGGATTATGATTTAGACAAAAAGTAATATATATATATATATATATATATA
>OVBE01013081.1:0-12956 GCA_900406425.1 Iberis pinnata
ACTTCATGTCGAGCCACACTTCCTCATTTCCACTTCGGACAAGCAGCTCACCAACCTTGTAGGGTAATCCCGTGTTTGATATTCAGAGGCAGACATCTGATCATAAAAAGACAAATATAAATCAGTCATATGTACAATTAACCCAGCTGCGATGGAAAAAAAAATCAACCATAACATAATGAAAACTCAGCAGCAATAAGATACATAACTCAGACACTATGTAAACTAACTCAGTCACATCATAATATAAGGCCATGATTGATTAATAGTTTTCAGATTTTGGTTTTTGGTTTTTAGATTTTAGTTTTTGGTTTTCTAGTTTTTACAAAATCTTGATTGGTAGTTTTTGGTTTCTTATCAATATTTTTTTTCTATTTAATTTATGTTTTATTTCTTACTGCCAAAATTTTAAAATAAATATATAATTAATGAAAATAATATTGCTTTAAAATCATATTGTAATAATTAAATGCAATTACCTCACAATTTAAATAATTTGATAAAGAATTTTTTTTATTCTTTTATGTGTGAGTGTAGGAAATAAATAGTTGTTTCTTATATAAAAAATGTAAATTTCTAAAAATAATTTTTTAGATAAACTTTTTAAATAAAAAGAAATCAAAAGTAAAATCAAAGAGGACAAATAAGAAAAGAGAATCTTAAATGTTTTTTGGAAAATAAAATGGTTTGTAACTAAATATTTACAGCCAAATTTATAATGTATTCAATATATTTATATACGAAAAACTTCTACATTTTTTTCATTTTTGTTCAAAATCACTCGCAACATACAGGAGAACACGACGAGGGCGAATACAGTTTCGACGAAGACGATTTCGGAGAAGACGACTAGGGTTAAAAGTAGGAAAACTAATATTTTGTTTTTATTTAGGGTTTACTCCGTGTAAAATACAAGAGGGTTTAAGAATATTTTTTTTATTTATATGCAAAATGAAACTCATACACAACTACAATAAAAACTGATCTGCAGCAAAATCAAACTCAATGGCAACGTAAATTAAACTCGGTCGTTACAGAAATCAAACTCAGACACAGCATAAATCAAATTCGTTCGCAACAGAATCAAACTCATTCACGAACATATATCAATGGCAATCAATCGCAACTTACCAAAAACTTCGAAGAGGGTTCACAATAAGATTTCGACGATGAAGACGACGAGCGCGATAACTAGGTCACTAAACCATTTTTGTTTCTTTAGTCAGAGTGAAATAGTTGAGCGACTGAGAAATTTGATATGTATAATGTATGTTTATTGACGTGGCATACGGTTTATTGACCTAGATTTGTTTATTTTTGGAATTGTATGCAGCTAAGTTCTCATTTAATAATAGCTGAGTTCTTATTTCAATAAAGCTTAGTTATTAATCGAAGAGTCACCATTTTTTTCCTCGATAACGTAATAAGACATCATAGCCTCGTATTATGACATAATATTTGCGTAATACTCCCTCCATTTTTATTTGATTGATGTTTTTTTTTTTTTTTTAAAATGATTGATTTTTTCAATTTCCTATGCTAATAAGAATTCAACCCCCTATTTCTCACTTTTAACCTTCCACATAATCATTTCACTAGTTTTGGTGTTTTCTAAAAAGTAAAGATTTTGTAATTTTTAAAGAAAGATGTTTTTTACGTTTTCAAGAAAGAGAGAGAGAATCACGTCGCGTGAAAGTCACATAAATTTTTGGAACTCATGAGAATATGTGAACAAATTGAAAGAGGAAACAGTAGTAAACGAACCTCACGGCTGAGTTATCCTACTAAAGGCCTTATTTATCTTTGTGTATTTCTAAGTTATGTTCTTTAATTGCTGAATGAGTTATGATTAGTTTACGACTGAGTTATAATCATGGTTATAACTTATTATTTTTGGAGGTTTGATAAAATACTGGAATTACGAGAATTTTTAATATTCAGAAAGAAAGTAAAATACAAACAGCTAACAGACCACCATCAAACTTCAAACTACTCCAAGACCACATATATCCCGGCACCGTCTTCCATCATTATCTGAAAAAGAAATTTAAAAATGAAAATATTAATTCTTGCATGAGTAAGAAGCCCAACCATTTGATGGAATAACATACATCATTTGTCATGTTTTAAATTTCTTTTTCAGTTAATGATGGAAGACGGTGCCGAGATTTTTATGGTCTTGGAGTAGTTTGAAGTTTGATGGTGGTCTGTTAGCTGTTTGTATTTTATTTTCTTTCTGAATATTAAAAGTTCTCGTAATTCCAATATTTTATGCAGCCTCTGAAAGTTATAAGTTATAACCATGATTATAACTCAGTCGTAAACTAATCATAACTCAGTAGGTAAATAAAGAACATAACTCAGAAATACATAAATATAAACAAGGCCTTCAGTAGGATAACTGAGCCTAAACGTTCGTTTACTATTGTTTCCTCTTTTAATTTGTTCACATATACTCATGCGTGCCAAAAAAAATTATTTGACTTTGACGTGACGTGATTCTCCCTCTCTTTCTTGAAAACTTAAAAAAATCTTTCTTTAAAAATTACAAAATCTTTATTTTTTTTAAAAAATTTTAAATATAAAACATCCATTAAAAAGAAACATAGTGACTACGTTTTATACTGCCTCTCACTTTGACTCCATTATAACTGTATAAGAAAATAATAATAACCCAGCCGATTGATAATCAATAACTTAGCCGTGTAAACACAACTTCTCACTTTGAATCCATTAAAAAAATCAATTTTGATATTGCTCACAAATAGTATGCATTCAATCCAATTTCGATACTACTCACTCGTAGTACAAACATTATATAAACTAATATCGATATTAGACGTGTAAACATAGCTTAGGCGTATAATATCGAGAAATTGTTACAACTAAGGCAAATGATGTCTTACTAGTACTATGCAGCTATGATCGGATAATACATTTTCGAGGTCAAACCCTATGCTTATTACGTCCCAGCTATGAAGGGACGACAAAGTCAGTCTCTCTCTCTGCCGCGGCTAAAGATGTTATAATACGCAGATATAATGTGATTTACGAGGCTTGTAATGATGTCTTATTACGTTACCAAGGACAACAAAAAATTGAAGAGGCGGGAATACCAAAAATCGTGCCTCTTCAATTAATAAAGGACTAATAAAATTTTTATTCTACATGGCTGAGTTATTTTTAAATCGGTAAACATAATAAAGGTTGAGTTAATCTTAACTCGGTAACGTAACAAGAGCTGAGTTATTTGTAGGTCTGGAATGTAATAAGGAATGAGTTATCGTTAAGTCGGTAAACTTGATAAGGGCATGGTTGTGTTATTCCTACCTAGGTAACTAAAATCGTAATGAATTTTTTAAAAAACCCTTTATTATTTAATAAACTTAAAAAATTATGACTGGCAAAACGTCAATCAGACCTTTATTTGTGTAGAGTTTAGTAACTTTTACAAGCAAACCCTATCATAATTTCTCGATATTAGAAGTGGTAATACTAAGAAGCTGTAATACTTTTCCGTATTATACATGACTAATATTTGAGTTAATGTGTTTTAAATGAAAAATAGTTAATGTGTTTTCATGATATCTAAGTTATCTAAATAAACATTTGGTTCGTCGTTATAACTTTAAGAATTTGCATTAAATGCAGCGATTACTTTACTCTAGACAACTGATTTACAATATTGAATGGTTTTGCTATGCGGTTGAGTTCTGGTTTTTATGGATGATTTCTTGTTTTTATGGCTGAATTCTTGTGCAATTATGGATAAGTTCTGGTTTTACTTTATTGATATAATTATGACTGAGTTCTGTTCGAATAAGACTGATTTGAATGAGTATAAAACTTTTTAGATGCAGAGGTAAATAACTAAAATACATCGAATACTAATATTAGCAGTATGGTAATGAGATTGAGTATGAAGATTACTTAGATAGTGCATTATTTAATAAGAACATGATTGTGACATTAGGCTATAAACCTTACATGCTCACTTCTGTCAATTTGTAAGTGTTCTAAACAAACAAATTGTTTAAATTGCCCAAACGCAGAATCTGGTTGCACCACGAAAATCTTCTATAATGAAAGATGAACACATTTTAAGAAATGCTCTTTCACCAAGCTACCTTTTCCTTTTAGCAGTTGCAACTACATTTTCTTGTACAAGGATTTATATAAATATTATTGTGTTTCTAAACACCATAAGTCCTCGTACATGTTTAAATGTGGTTGTGGGTGAATCACATCTAACAAATTTAATGAAGATACGTATATACAACCAAATGGACGAACTCAAGTGTTCTGAAGGTTGTAGATGAGTCTCACATAATAGCATCTTCAAGTATTGTATTTTGTCCCTCAATTGTATTAGAAATGACATTAATCATATGTTCTTTTTTTGTTAAATATGTTATTTGTGTGTTTTTCATAAAGAATATGTTAATATTTACACATTAATCATAAGAGTATATGATAGATAATGTAAATAATGGATGGTGTCAAACTTTAGATGTTTTGGTTTTGAGTTATTTAAAATAAGTAATATATATATATATATATATATATATATTGTTATTAAAAATAGACTTGTATCAAGGTTTAGTCGCCTCTCACAAAAGCTCCCAGACACATTTATCTAAGCAGCTCTGGAGATGACGTTTCTCAACGCCGCCGCTGGCGCTTCCCGCCAGCGTTGCCTTCTTCACCCAGTTTAACGCTTCTTCTTATGTTTAGGCTTCATTTCAAGGTTCTATATCGTCTCTGTTTCATCTGAGATTAATGAACTTCACCGGTGTGTCGTGAGAGTCTATCGCCGCCGCCATGCCAGGAGTTGTTTCCTGATGCTTCTCTGTGTCCTTGACTCCCCTCATCCTCTACAAGCTCCATCTCCGCTCCCTTGCTCAGCCGAACCCTGCCACTTTTTCATCTCTTATATCACCTCCTAGACAATACTATTCTCTATGCTCGTGGTGGTTTTGGCCGTCAAGGATTGTCTCATAATTGATCTGAGATCAGGCACAAGGTTTTTTCATCTGCCATGTTTACCGGTGACATTATGTCATAGCAGCTATGATTTTGGAGCTAAAGTCTTTAAAGCGACTTGTCTTCTCCAAATCTCTCAACGATTTAATCAATGTTTTTCATTGTATTTGCGTTCTTATGCAACATATTAAAATCTATTTTATCTCAGTTTTTTGTGTTTATGCCTGTTTTTCAGACATTTATGTTAAGTTGTTCTTCTGTAAGGTTTCTCAAAAAATTTAACTTAATGAGAAATGTGGTTTGACAAAAAAAGACTTGTATCAATTACCACTGTTAATTTATTATTTTAAATTGAAATTATTTGGATCAAGTTGTATATAGTTAGTACTCAAATTAGTCGGAAATGGATTTTGAAATTTTAGTTCTCAAATTTCAAACTTAAATTGATTGAGTTTGAAAGCGGATCTTGCAAAATCAAGACCATATCTGAATCCAAGGAACAATATCAACCAATCTCAATAGCTTTTATTTGATTTGGCATAATTCATTATCAGATCTGAAATTTTAAAGAGACTTTACGGACATATGCATTAGCGTTTTTAAATTTACTTACCTTCGTTTTAAGAGTTTCGATTTGATTTATAATTTATTATAATTTATGATTAAACAATGATAAATGAAAATGATATAGATATACCTAATTATATCAGTTGTACCACATGCTATAGTTATATCTATTTTAATGAAAATTAAATTTGTCACAATTTGATTTTGAAATTGTAGCTCTCAAATCTAAAAATTAAATTAACGGAGTTATAGATTGAATCTTGAAAAACTGATACTATATTTGAACTCAGGAGACCAAAATTAACAAAGCCCAATGGTTTTTATTCAAGTTTTGGATAGTTCATTTTCAGAGCTGAAATTTAAAAGAGACTTTACGGCTACATAAATTAGTTTTTTTAAAATTTTGGTTGTATATTTGGAATTCCTGTTGCGAGGGCTTCGATTTGATATAGAATTTGTCATATATTATAAAACATTATTATTTGGTAAGCAACAAACTTCAAAACTTAATAGAAGATGATGAAAGAAGACGATGGTGGAAGGATAAAAAAGCAATTTATTTTTATTTTTAAAAAATATTTAATAATTATAATGAAAGGATAAAAAATGAAGTGAACAATTTCATTAAAAGAAAAAGAGCAAGTTGACTAAAAAGGGACAAGGTTGAATTTTTTGCCTCATTAAGGATAATTGAGTATTTGACCCTATGTTTGATTATTCGGTTGTTATCTGCATATTTTACTCGGTTTTTTATAATCATTTGCTGTTTGTGTTTTAATTTCGTACTGCTATTAAGAATTCATAGTTCCAATATTTTATGCAAACTCTTAAAGTAATAATCAGAACCCAACTGCTTTGTTGAAGTAGAACAACGGATATACACATAATTCAATAAACATAACTCAGTCGTAATTGAAACTGAAGGCAGCCATAACTTTTAACCAATAGAGGTACAAGAATTGGAGTGCTCGAAACCTCGACTAATTTCATATTGTTTTCCGCTGAAATTAGTCGAGATTTCGAGCATTCCAATTGTCGTCCCTCTATGTAGTAGTCTTAAAACTATACGAACAGAATTGCTCTCAAAGTACATAACTCAGAAATACACAAAGATAAACAAGGCCTTTAGCAGGATAACTCAGCCGTAACGTTCGTTTACTACTGTTTCCTCTTTTAATTTGTTTACAAATTCACAAACTCTCTTTTTCTATTTTCCTCAGAAAAAAGACGCATGAAATCTCTTTTGAAGAAACTTTTGATAACCCAACCGAATGATAAATAATAACTCATTCGTTAACATAAATAGTTTGGCGTGTTATGTTTTATTGTAATTTAAAGTAGTCTCTCTCTCTATATATATATATATATATTTATTTCTCTGTTTCTCTATTTAGTTGCAAACAACTTCTCAATCTCTCGCTTAATCTATATCAGGTTTTCCTCTCTTCTCTTCCCCTTTCTCTCATCTTAATCTAACGCTTTCGATATTCCTCACAAATAGCACGCATGTAATCTTATCTTTTACGATTTTGATTTTGCTCACAAACAGTACGCATGCAATCCACTTCCCTCCTGCTTATCCTATGCAACCACCAAAGATGCAGCAAACCTTCAAATGTTTTTTTGTAACATTGGCTGCTTATATTTTGGTNAGCTGCTTATGTTCTGGTATACTGTCTGCAATTTGCTCTCTGGGCTTTTGCTTGTTATACCCCACTATTTTCCTATTTCCTTGGTGGTTACTTAAGAAGTATCCATTGGTAGTTGGCGTTATTTGAGTACCACATGAAGGACATCGAAAAGAGGAACTCATAAGCTCATGAATGGCTGAGGGAAGGAATACACTACTTGTTCATCTATCTTTTATTTATTTATTATGCTGTACATTTAAGTTAGCTTATAAATGTTCGAAGTTATATTTCCTAGATGATGTCTACTGTGTCATACTCCCTCCGTTTTTATTTGATTGATCTTTTATAAATTTCACACATAATAAGAAAATAATCAAATTTTGATTAATATATTTTCTTGATAAAATATACACTTTCCCATATAAATAAACCAAAATAATCAAAGAATTCAAATACTTTCATTTAATACTTGTTGAACTTTGTAACTAATTAAAAATATTGCATAGAAAATTGAAAAAATCAATCATTTTAAAACTAAAAAAACATCAATCAAATAAAAACGGAGGGAGTATTACGCAACTACTATGTCATAATACGAGGCTATAGTTAAACGAGAACTCAGCCGCATAAAAATATTCTAATATGTATCTCATTCATTAATAGTAACTCAACCACAGATAAACCAAAACTTAGTAATTGTCATAACTCAATCATATGTACAAAACATTCAAATTCATAAATCAGTTTACATCGGACAAGTTTACACATCACGACAATGACGATTTTGGAGAAGACGACGAGTGATGAGTTACGACTAGGTCAATAGACCGTTTTTTTCTTTTTATTCAAGGGACTAGAGTGTTTAAGAAAGGGAAAATTGCCAAAAAAATCCCCAACTTTTCAATCTAGGCCAAAAAAGTCCCCAACTTTCAAATGAACCAAATAAATCACATATTTTACAAAAATAAACCAAATAAACTTAAAAATTCTAACTGAAAAACCGTCAATCAAACCTTTATTCGTGTACAGTNACGAAAAAATCCCCAACTTTTCAATCTAGGCAAAAAAAGTCCCCAACTTTCAAATGAACCAAATAAATCACATATTTTACAAAAATAAACCAAATAAACTTAAAAATTCTAACTGAAAAACCGTCAATCAAACCTTTATTCGTGTACAGTTTAGTGACTTTTAATATTATTATTTGCATTTCATAAACATCTGACTAAATTATGGTTGAGTTCTATTCGAATACGAACCGGAAATTTTTCATAAACTTTTGGTTTATAATTTACGAAATTTCCTCAATATTATACGTATGAGTTATGTTAACAGCTAATTTAAAGCATCATTATACGCGCCTAGTAAAATCACATTATTCGCGGCAGAGAGAAACAGAGACTAATTTAATCGTCCCGTCATCGCTGCCCAATATTATGACATAATAGTATCTCACATAATAAGCATAGGGTTTGACCTCGAAAACGTATTATCCTATCATAGTTGCGTAGTACTAGTAGGAAATCATTTTCCTCGGTTATAACAATTACTCTATTTCAACAATTTTTAGCTCGTAATATGGAAATCAAAAATAAAGTGGGTCATTTATCACTTCGGAATGCATTAGTTGATCATATATGGGAGCACTTTGGAAATAGCTATGATTAATAATTTTTATTTTTTATTGTATTTTATAATTTAGTTTTTATGTGTGTTTAATGTTTTATGTAATTTTATAACATTATACAATGTTTTGTTAAATAATATTGCTTGTAATGTATATAATCTGTATGTTTTAGTTACTTATGAAAGTATTAGAACTTTGGTTTAAAATAATTAAAATTACAAGGACTATCTTGCAAAATGTTAATTTTTAGAACTTTAATTTTAAGGTTTCTTTTTGGAGTTAAACCTGAAAAACCTCAAGTTTGAGATTGAAGGAACCTCAAATTTGAGGTTCCTTTTTGGAGATGCCCTAAGTTATGCTTACTTGGCTAATATATGAAAAGGCTACGTTAATGTTTATCATTCGGCTGATATATTATTTTTTTCTTACAAAGTTATAAACGATACGGCTAAGTTATTTTTATTAAATTCTTGAGTTATAAAATATTAAATTACACAATACAGCTCAATAACAAAGAATATTGTTTACAGGAAGCTAAGTTTTTTTGCGTTTTTACTTTTACGACTTAGTTATTTTCCAGAACGGATGAGTTATGTTACATAAACGCAAAATTATTATTACAATACATTACTACTACAAGAACTAAATTAGCAGTAGGAAAACAAGATAGAATATAAATATTACTCAGATACTTCTCTATTGAATCAGAACAACGGATTAAGAGCATAACATGAGAGTCACTGCATTGTCACGGATTTACGCCCACACACAGCTGGCCTGTATGTTGTTTAATTTCAAATTCAAGTATGTCTTCCACATGAGAGTCACCACATTGTCGCGTATCTGGAACATTAACATCCATATTAGATTCAACAACCCTAACATACGGGGTGGTACTATGGTCGGCAATCACAATATGTCCTCCCAAAGGTTCAGAAAAATCTTGTCCATCAGTCAAAGTATTCTCCTGTCCATCAAACCCATCTTTTTGCTATCATCCTTTCCTTCCAAACCATCCTCCATCGTACGAGATGGACCTGGAACATCCGATTTCATGTCCCGCCTCCCAACTGCATCAAATGAATTTAAGAGACCCATATGCCCACCACATAAAGACGTTTCTCCATCATACATTCGACTAAACGAGCAAGGATCTGATTGTGTGGGGTACTCCGATTTTATCAATTCCATCATATAGTCGTAGTCGTAAACTGGAGAATCCTGGTCAGTCCCCTGCGCACCAGAATTGTCCAACTCACCCACTAGTTTCTGTTTCTTAACTTTATGTCCATCATGGCTACTATCTTCAACACTCATTGACCGTCTATAGACGTCTTCAATTCGATTCACCTGTTTCAGAAACTCGACTTCGTCAGACGTACTCTCATACCCTCCTATTGGCGACTCTGCCATTCCCCCTTCTTATGTATTTGTTCGTTTTGCAGCTTTCTCACCGATTTTTGAATCGTTCTTTTCCATGGACAAGAATAAATTTTGTCCCTTTTTTTCTCAGCAGTCTAAACATGTCCAGACTTTTATCCGATTCTACACTAACTGGAGGCATATTCGCTTGCATTAACACTGTCTCTGACTCTGAGCTGTCATTTTAGAAAGTTAGGAGCATATGTCGTGCGACCAAGGTATGGAAAGCGGCCTCAACCTTCCTCTTGAAACTTAAAAATGTGTCCTCTACACTCAAACCCACAAATTTAACAAATATATTTCTGGAGATAGAGAAATGCCACTGTCCACATTCCAAGCAATCCTACTTTCCGACAATGATCATAACTGTCTCCTCCATAGGTGGTAAAAATCTGCCACCAATAAATACTTCTTTCAGTTTAGATATTATCCATATACGGCGCGAACCATAATAGTTAATGATGGACGAGTAATCAAACAAATTAAATAATTTAAATATGTACCTTACTTATTACCCTTAACCGCCAAGAAAATTTCTTCACTTTGTCTACAATAATGGAGGTTTTACCATCTTTATTTTCGCCACTATATTTAGCTAAAGTTAATTGATGGACTAAATATATTTTTTGTTGCATTAATTAACCTTAAATGCAGGTCAAATCATGTATGTACGTCGATTACATTTTTTTCTTTTCATTTTCATTGTCGCCCGAAAACCGTAGATTGCGACGAGGGCACGCTCGTCTTTTCGTAACACCCTTATCATTCCAGACAACTTAAATGTAGGTAAAATCAACCGGCTGTGTTATTTTTAATGAATCCCTGATTTTCATCAAGCTGGTGATGGTTTACTGAAAGCTTGGTTTATTTGAACTTTAATTTACGACTTAGTTATTTTTCCTAAACGTCTGAGTTATGTTTAAGTCTTAGTTATGTTTACTTTTTGACATAGTTTTCTACGTACTAATAATATATTGTTGAGTTCTATTACCATGTTTGTGTTACGAGGGAGTAGTAACAATTATTATTAGTTTGAAACTTCTCAGTACATAAACAAAAAGTTATTATTACAATACATTAGTACTACAAGATGTAATTTAGCATAAGTCAAAATCTCTTGTTCTACTTCAACAAAGCATCATCTGTGTAATCGTCAGACTCAATCTCATCAACTAAAGGCCGGGTTTTCCTTTGTGTATGTCTGAGTAAAGTAATCAGGTTAAACATTTCATCTCTACGTTTTTGAAAGTGGGTGTTTGCCCAAATATAAAGCGTTTCTGTATTTCTCAAAAATAATTAGTTTTACCAATATATTATTTCTTATTATAAGTGAATTTTTGGCTATAAATTATCGTTTACCCATAGTGTATCTTTCAAATTGAAAGTCTATCTCTCTCTAAAATATATCTGCAAACTATTTTACATCATGAGTTATTCGATTACAACTGCAGAATCATGTATCACAAGGAGATCATCGACACCCGAATCCTATAAACAAAATAGCATTTAGTCTAATTCTTTTTGCAAAAACTACCACAAAATTGTTTTACTTTCAAAAATACCACAAAACTTGAAAAGCTTTACAACTTCAAATTTAAACCCTAAAACCTCAAAACCAAATCCTACCCCTTCAAAAATAAATCCTGAAGTCTATTTAGGGAACCGCTACCCAAAATTTTAAATTGTATACCCTTAAAATTTACTTTGTATGTTTGTGCTATTTTTGTAACATTTGAGAGTGTGGTATTTTTGGAACTTTTGGGAGTTTGTGGTAGTTTTGCAATTGGAAACTTATTTTTATGGTGTTTTTAGGAATTCCTCATTCTTTATTTTACTTCATATTAATTATTACACAATAATATTACAAAAATGTGAATCATGGAATCCAAGATATATATAGTTTACGTGTTCATACACAACTGAAGAAACTGATGGTTTGGTATTGCGAGAAGAAAAACCTATATTATTACTCTGTTCGTTTTCTGTATTATGGCAACCGTATAGCACCAAATCAAACTCTTGATTCGGTTTCCTTTCTCTTCCTAAAATTTTAAAAGTATTTACGTATTTTAGCTTATTAATTGAGAAATGAAGGTTTAATTATTTGTGTTGTTTTTGTTATAAAGTTAATTTTTTTGCACGCATGAGAATATGTGAACAAATTAAAAGATAAAAGTTGATAAGAGCTGAGTTAATTTTACAATACATGACTACAGTAACAAGTAAATATGAAGATAAAAGTTGTTCCATATGTAAATAACTAAATTACATCAAGTACTTTAATTGCATGATTACTTGTAAGTGTTCTAAAAAACTTTTGTTCTAAACCAGAAATCTCACTTTCCATGTATCAACGTGCTCTACATGCTGCCAATATGTGCATATAGTATGCTATTGGTACTATAAACACAACTCTTGTGCACTAATATAACCTGTAATTTTAAAAGAAATATGAGGGAAACTCACGTCAGGTCAAAGTCATAAAAGTTATTGTTTATCATTCGGCAGGGTTATTGTTTATCATTCGGCTCGGTTATTATCAAGCAGATTATTACTTTTAAGAGTTTGCATAAAATACTGGAACTATGAATTCTACATAGCCAGTACGAAATTAAAATACAAATAGCAAATGATATAAAAAACAGAATAAAATATGCAGACAACAACGAAATAATCAAATATACAGACCACCGTCAAACTATTCAAAGACCACATAAATCTCGATA
>OVBE01013082.1:0-12954 GCA_900406425.1 Iberis pinnata
TTTGTCAGCAGTCTCAAATTAGTCCCAAAATATTAGCAACTAATTTGCAACTATTTTTCTGTAGTTGAAAAATAGTCACCAATATTTAGGGACTACTTTGTGACTGAATTTGTATCTATATAGAACAATTTTTATGCATTATACATTCTAAAATTNTCTAGGCATGTCACGGCCTCTACCATTTCCCCTGCCCCGAGCACGTCCACGGGTTGTACCACGTCCACGAGAAGATGTTGGTCGAGCTGTTAATGGTGGGTCAGCTAGAGACTCTGCCATTGTTGTTCTTGTTGTAGATTGACTAAGAGAAGTCCTCTGCCTTCTAGGAGCATTGTTAATGCTCCACGGATCATCCTACAAGCAAAGAACATCAACACATCATTTATCTCTCCTTTTAACTCCCACTTCATAAATGAACCATCTAGACCAATAATAGGTCTACAACATCGTTTCCATGAGTCTCTAAGAACCTTAAAATATATGTAAAATCTGTTAAAAACTTGCTTACCATCTTCCTGAGGTATAGTCACAATCTCAGTAGTTGTATGCGGGTTTGAACGTCGTAACTCAGCCTCATAATCCCAGAGTTTTGAGAATTGTTGTCTTTGAGTTTCAATAACCATGTCCAATGCCATCCTCCTTGCCTTTGTGCATACCCACTTAGTAACTGAGATGTTGTATCTCATCATTATATCATCCTTTATATATGTCCACTTCAAACCAGGTCTTCGCCTTGCTTCATCTTTGTACATCTTTGCCAACGTACCTTGTTTAAGCATCCTAGCTTTTCCGCTCTTTAAGTGGTTATGTGAATTCACAAAAACCTTCACCATCCAAAAATTTTTTGGTTTCTCTACTGAACAGTATATCTTCCAATCACATTTGTCATGTGTACACACGGCTGCCAACTTTATTTTCTCCCATCTACACAACTTTACATCAAAATTAGTCTTCAAAACATACCTCAGCAACTGATCTTTGAACTCTTCTCCACTCCTAAAAGTTTGCATTAACCACAAGTATGGAGCCTTTTCTTTTTGGTAACTCTTCCTTGAGATATCAGTCTCCTCTTTATTGAAGTTGTCCCATTCATCATCTGTCTCCACCAATTCATCTGGTTTTTCTGCAACATAACAGTTCCTCTCAAATTCTGCATCATCAACATCCTCTCCTTGTCCAACATTAGCATCGGCATTTGCTGCATCTTCTTCAACAGGTACCTCTTGCTCAGTTGATGCACCAGGTACCTCACCAAAAAGAGCTTCAAAACGTGTGTGATCTACTGCTTCTTCCTCAATTTCTTCTTCTTCTTCTACTGCTGTTTGTCCTCCTTCACCAACACCATTATCACCATCCTCAGATTCTGCTCCTTCATTAATAACTTCTTCAGCACCTACATTTTCATCACCCTCAATACTTGGCATTAACAATGGTGTTGGTTGTTCTTGTGGTCTTGGTATTTGTTCAATAAACAAGTCCACTGCCCCTATTGTCATTGCCACCCCCACACATTTTGACAATCTCAGCATCTTTATCATCAAACATCAATTTCAGTTTGTCCATTCCCTCATGAGGTAGCTTGTACCAAACTTGCTCCACTGTGCCTATCATCCCATTCTCCTCACAGAACTGCTCAAATATGGACCATGTCATGTAATCGGGGTCCATAAACATCTCTTTCATTGAACCTCCACGATAAATGAACTCACCATCTTCAGAATATACTAAGCCTCCATAGTGCATATTTAACTTTAAATCTGACACACTGAAACAGAAATCAACAGAGACAATATCAACAACATCAAATCAATTTGGGACCAAATCAATTTTAGCCAAAAACTGAGAATCAAACCGTGACCAAATGAACTCATATTTGTGCCAAAATTGATTAATCATGCATGAGAAACTCGAGAAAATAATCGTAATTTCAAAACCTTTGTAGGTTATAAAACATTATCATCGTCTTCTAATACTCGACAAAACCCGATAAAACCCGATACATTTTGTACAAACAAGAAAAAAAAATTTGAAGTTCCCATTTACCTCATACTTCTCGAAACAGATGATCGATTCTTCTTCTTGTTTCAGAGTAAAATCAAAACCCTCACATCGTTCTTCAAGTCACAACTTTGGTTTTTTTCTAGGGTTCTTACTAATGAAATCGATTTGGGGAAAATTTTTGGATTAAATTACTAAGGGGTGATTTCGTAATTTCAGAACAAAATTAACCTCGGTGAATTAGAAGTTAACAAAAATAATTAACTCTAGTTAATGAGGTTAATGTCTGTTAAGCACGACGTCTAAACTCTACAAAATTAGAAAGTTCATGTATTTATCGACAAATTTCTTTTAGTTCGTGTATCAAAATGTTAACCGAAATAGTTCGTGTATTTTTTGTCTAAATGTTTAATAGTTCGTGTATTTTTAAGGAATTTTCCCTAAAAATAATCGTATTAATTTTTTAGTTATCACTATTTAACGTTAAATGTCACATTATTTGGATTACTTTCTTAACATTAGGGATTTTTGACATAAAATATCTTATTCTAATGTCGTTTCTCTTTTCTAACTTCTTCTCTTTCGTCAAATTTTTTGTGCGATTTGTTACATCAAAAAAATTTACTTGAAGATATAACTGATAAAAATAAAGTTTCAAAATATAAGTGAAAGTAGAGTATAATTATAGACAAAGTTTTGGCAATTATATATATATATTATAGTTTAACATGTTTTTGTTCTTGATAAACAAAAATTCTACATTCGCCAATGTAATATATTATTTATCTTCTCTAATCCGAATACAGAAAATGTATTAGAAAATAACTCATTGGAGAAGACATATTAACAAATAATTCAAAACATTGTGTTATGTTGATTGAAATCAATATTCTTCCAACAAGAAAATAATTTTGCTTTGATTGCAAGTAGTTGGGAAGAAATATTAAAACGACATGTTCTTTGCTATTTACCGTTCATTGCGAAATTGAAGTTAATACAGTGACTTTATTACAAACTTTTTGACATGTTTTTTTTGTTCTTGTCCTCTTTCGTTATTTCCCGAAATTGCTTAGAGTGAATCATTTTTTCTTTCGCATTAATTAATAAGCCCCGCTACTTAAATTTCCGACATTTAATGTCTTTTCACATGCCTTTTTATGTTCTTCTGGTGTACCTTTTAGGGAAATTGAAGTAACCGATTAAATTATAAGTTATACTCCTTCCGCTTCACTTTAAGTGTCATTTTAGAATTTAATTATTGTTTTATAAAAAATGTCGTTTTAGATTTTCAATGCAGAAATTAAATAATTTTGATTTTTTTGACCAATAAAATAATTGCATAATTTTTTCTGTTTGTTGGTTTAGAATATTTAATGAAGTTTTTATAGAAAACAGAGATTTCTTAATATGTGTGCAAAACTCTAAAACGACGCTTAAAGTGAAACGGAAGGAGTAATTTTGTTATACTAGGTTATATTGTTGCTTTTTTCCATATTTCTATTTTACCCATCACAACTACACTAGTTCGTCAATGTAGGAGTAAACAGTATATTTACATAAAATTGTGTTTTTCGGATAATTTCACCACCTTTTTTAATTTAAACCATTTTTTTGTCAAACCATAGATTAAATTAAAAGGTCACTCGACCAAAGAGTTAACATTACACAGGACTGATTTAGAAAGAGTACCAACAAGAACATTATGGGAATGTGGAGTGTAAAAAATAGAAATAGATGCAAAGGTCGACCAAAGGGATCGAATCTCACTCAAGAGACCATACAACTCGACATGTGAGCTCTCAGAATGGAGAAGAGTGACTAAAAGCTGAGAATCTAAGAGAAACGTAATCTCCAACTGATGTAAATAAATAGCTGACTTCATAGCCTCTTTTAGCGTCGTAGCTTCTGCTCCCAATGCCGACAAGCAACAGTGAAGCGAGATGGAGAATGATTCATACTGAGGCTTTAGAGGAGAATTGAAGACCCAGCCTAAACAATCCTTCCTTGACTTTGGATTCCAGGAAACATCAACGTAGCATAGGTGGCCTGCAAGTAAAACAAGATGGGATTCGTTGTGTAGATAAAATATCTTGAGCTATGACCCACTCTTTAGCTTCATTTATTGATTTTGTGATCACCTCCATTGAGGTGGTGTTACGATCAGTGAAAATGAGCTTGTTACGAGCCGTCCAAATGTTCTATAAAACCCAACAGAAAATAGGGGTTGTTTGCAGTCCTGTTGGGGGAAGAACATTTTTAAGTTTTGCTTTGATCAGGATGCTTTGAATAGATTCATCATTCATGATGAACAATCGATGTAAAGGGGCTAAACTCCATAATTTCTTAGCAAAAGATCAGTGGAGTAACAAGTGATCCATTGTTTCAGGGAGATATTGCATCAGACACAATTTAAAGCCCTTGGTAAGCCTCTACGAGATAACTGCATTCCCGTAGGAAGCGCATTAGCCGAAGCTTTCCATAAGAAACTTCTGATTTTCAGACTAGTCTTGAGTCTCCAGAGATTTCATTGCCAATTAAAGGTCAGATTATGAGGAGGGATGTCATTGATTGTTAGTGCTCCATAACCTGTTCAGATAGAGTAAATTCATGATATTACAGGAAGCCATACACGTTAATCCTCACATCGAGAGGAACCAACCGCAAGAAGCTTTATAAGGTCCTCATATTGTGGAATCATGTTGCGAATCATGGTCCAATTCAATTTATGGGACACGTGACACAAGAGTGCGCTTACTCACATGTCATCCATACCATAAGGAGCAGGGCCAATTGGGGTAATTGGTGAGGTCAGGGATAGCCACTGCTCTTTCCAAAGCCTAACATTCTGCCTATTCCCAATTAACCAAAACAGACCTTGCTTTAAGAAATCTCTACCAAGGACAATGCCTCTCCATCCGTGCTTCTAGGAAATTTGAATCAGGACAGTATTTGGCGATAAGAATCCTTGCAAGCAGGCTCTTGGGGTTAGTTAGAAGCCTCCAACTTATCTTGGCTTAAAGGGTGTCGTTGAAGTCCGAGATGTCCCGAAAACCTAATCCACTGGCATTTCTTTGGTAGTGACAATTTTTTCCAAGCTACCCAACATATCTGGCGTTTGTATGCATTGGTGTCCCACCAAAATAAAGTAAAAATGGATTGGATTTGTTTGCATAAGGAGAGCAGGATCTTGAAGCACGACATCGTGTATGCCGGCATTGCCATGAGTACTGCTTTGAGCATGACTTGTTTCCCGACTTGAGAGACGAAACGAGAGGTCCAACTATGATATTTTTGGCGTATGTGGTCCACTATTTCTCCAAATATATCAATCTTTTGCAAGCAAAAGTTCTCAGAAACGCCCAAATATTTCCCGGGGTCGCCTTCTCTTGAGATACCCAGGATTCGTTTCACTAGTGCTTGTTTTCTAATGAAACTTTTGGCGCAAAGGTGATAGCCGATTTATCGAAGTGTATGACTTGACCAGATACTCTTGGGTATCATTGGAGGAAAGATGATATTGCCCTGATATTTTTAGCATTTTCCGTGCTAAAAATCATTGTTTCGTCCGCAAAAAGAAGATGGTTAATCATCGGCCCTGATTTAGATACTCGGATTCCTGGGAGAGAGCCTGCGGGTTGTGCTTTTTGGCAAAGTCCCGAAAGAACTTTCGAACATAATATGAAGAGACAAGGTGATAGGGGATCTCCCTGGCGAAGACCACGAGAAGGTAAAACTTTTCCTAGGGGACCTTCGTTGATAAGAAATGAATAGGAGACAGAGCTAACACATTTCATGATCCACTTTAATCCACATATTTTGGAAGCCAAAACGTTGTAGAATAGTCTTCAGAAAGCCTCATTCAATCCTATCATACACTTTGCTCATATCGGCTTTAATTGCCATAGTTCACCTTTTGGTACCCATCAAACACCGAACATAATGTAGGATCTGATGAGTGATTAAGACATTATCTGTGATCATTTGTGTAGGGACGAAAGCCGATTAGTTCTCCGATACAAAAAGACAAAGAATATAGTGAAGTCTTGTGGCTAGAACCTTTGCAATAACTTTGTAGAAGGCATTGCAAAGCGCAATTGGACGGTAATCCGATACCTTTCGGGGACTCAAAATTTTGGGAATAAGGCGAACGTATGTCTCATTGTGGCGGGGTGTAAGGACTTCCAAGGTAAAGAACTCTTGGATCTCAGCCACAATAGTCAGACCTACTGTGTTCCAAAACGTTTGGAAAAAACCGACCGTAAAACTGTCTGGTCGCGGAGCCTTTGTTGGATGCATAGAGAATAGAGCTGCCCAGATCTCTGTCTTTTTGGGGACTCTAATCAAATTTCTATTCATATCTTATGAAATTATTGGGTTAATGGCCTCCAGAACGATCGACGAGTCATCATCTCCTTGCGATGTAAAAATGGCTTGGAAATATTCACATATTACTCTGCCAATTTCGTCTTCTTCAAAGACAGGAACTCCATCCGAGTTTTCAATTATAGTAAGACGATTACGGGATCTTCTGGCTCTCGTAGCAGCATGATAAAACCCTATATTTCTGTCTTCAAGTTGCAGCCATGAGATCCTTCTTTTCTGTTGCCAAAACATTTCTTCCTGTGCATAGGGCGATTCTAGCATAGCCGAGAGACTCGTGATATTTTATGTGTTTTGGGGATCCGTTGATTAAGCATGTTCCAGTCTTGTTTGAGTTTCGGAGATCAGCTTCTATGAGTTGCACTTCTGAGTCTTTGCCCAATTTATAAGCTCATCTCGGAAAGAGTTTAGTCGTGAGAGGTAAGTGGCATTTTGTTCTGCGTTCCAAGCATTGTTTACCAAATCTGCAATCACATGATTAGATCTTAGGTGATTGTCAAAAAGAAAAGAACCTCTACGTTTAACTCGAGAAGAATCTAAGAAAGTAACAAGAGGACGGTGATCGGATCCCTCAAATCGGAGGTATTCGGTCATACTCGAAGGGAAAAAGTAAAACCAAGACGCGTTTCCCATCGATCGGTCTAAGCGAGCTCTTATAAAATGATCATATCTTGATCCACACCACGAGAAAGGATTTCTTGAAAAGCAAATGTCAATAAGTCCATTTGTTTCGACAAAGCTACGAAAGGAAATGAAAGTGCCCAGTCGTCGTAGTGATCGCCTCTTATTTCCTGATTATCCAAAATTTCGTTGAAGTCTCCAGTAAGAAGCCAAGCCTCTGTTCTAGTAGAAGCAAGGGCAGAAATCGCATTCTAAACTACTCTACGATCTACTCGATTGGGAGCTCCGTAAACAAATGTAATGTAGGATTTCTTTGCTTGAATAGTAATGTTGCAGTCAATGTAATTTGTTGATGAGCATAGTACACACAAATCAATGTCTTCTTTCCAACCAAGTTCTAAACCTCCACTTTTATAATACCGTAGGATCCTCATTTTTGGTTTCCATAAGAAACAAGATATCCGGGAAGAAACCATTACGAAATTCCCGGAGCCTTCTAACTGTCAAGGAGTTGCCAAGTCCTTGACAGTTCCAAGCCGTAATGGCTAAGGAAGAGGATTTAGAGGAAGTTGAAAATCCACTTTTTCCTCACTATAGCTGGAACAATGTGTGCTGCTAGGTGATTTGCTTGTGCTAAAATGGGAATAGTTTCCTGAGATATTGAATTTTCCCCACCCCTTTTACTAGGGATCCTCTGATGAGAGCTACATTCCTTTTCCGAGAGTTAGCTCCGTATAAAGGTTTAGTCTGAGTAAGTTTAGGCTTTACAGTAGCCTTTGAGGCTGGTTTTGAGGAAGTCTTGGGGGCTCCTTTTCTTATTGGTACTTTTTGCATGGTTACTAAGTCTGGTATGGCGATCTGAACATTTTCAATGTAAGGGCCAAGTCTCTCTAACGCACTTACGTTATGAGCTGCCAAGTCTGCAGTTTGTGGGATATTTTTAGTGGCCTCCATATTCAATGGAAAAGTAAGTATGTCTTGGATAGACGGGGGAGTTGATTGATGGACAACATTTATTTTAGGTGGAGCTAAGAAATCCAGTATACATCATATTGTATCTCCACTTCTTGGAGTCTTTTTGACAGAGAGTTGTGCTATGTGAGCGGAGGGAGCTGTAGGTATGGTCCATGTGGTATTGGTCTCTCCAGAGCTGGTCGGCGGAGACGCTGAGAATCAGAGACTTCAGTGATTACGAGAGCGCCTTGTCAAGTATGGTCATGATAATATGATTTCCTTCAGGACACTTGATAAGGTTCATATTGCTCACCTGAAGGCAGTTTAGATTCACCATGTTCATACTGAGAACGCTCTAGTGTGGAACGATAGAGGTTAGAACCATATGATATGAGTCTGTGGTGTCCTTCTCTATGTGGCCGGTTATAAGATTCTGACTCAAACGATTCCTTTTCTTGATGAGTTTTCAGAAGGATGTTGGGGTCTATAAAAGGAGTGTGGGGGGGGGGGGGGGGNCCATTCTCGGTCAAATATTCCTGGTCGAGAAAGTGGGGGTCTGCTGTCTCTGTAAACCCTCCTAAAGCTGGCCCCTTTGACCTTGAGAGAGTCATTCCAAGGTTTATCCCTCGAGGCTCTTCGAAAAGCTAGATTATGCTCTTTTTCTTCAATTCGGAACTGAGTTCTTTGTTGCGTGATTCCCAAATGTCGGGAGTCGCTTGATGATAGTATTGGGTAGGGACATGATATTACTCAGTTTTAATGCATAATAGTGGACATTTATGTTTGCTATTATGCATTATTCCAAGTGTTTTCATTGCATATTTGGTAGATTTTCAGTATTCTAGGTGTTCGGGTCGATTCAGAGCAAAATGATGCATTTCAGAAGATTTCAAAGTTCCAGACAGAAGTGCTCGATCGAGCACAATAAGGATCGATTGAGAAAATGTTCTATGAGTTGCACGATCGGGCAACATTGTTGCTGGATTGGGAAAATGCTCCTGGAAAAATCTGGAGATCAAGATCGATTAGGCAAAAAAGGAGTCTCGAGCAAAAACATGATATGCTCGATCGGGCAACACTATGCTCGATCGAGCACATCCCCCGAACAAGAATCGAAGTTTTCCAAAATTTCAAATCAAGTCTTCAAGCCTATCCAAGTTTTCCTTATTTATTATTCTACTTTTTTGGCCTATAAATACAACGTCTTTTAGGCCTTTAGAACCAAGCTTTATTTTATTAGAAATTTTAGTGAGGGAGAAGAGATTCTGAAACTCTATATTTGGGAGAAGATTTATGAACCCTATTTTAATATATATTATTATTTTTCAACTATGTGTTCTTCTTTGATATTGAATTGTGTTTGCATGCCAATGTCTGAGTAGTTCATTAGTTAGGTTTTAGGGTTTCCTAGGGAAGCCAGATTTGAATGTCAGGTTTAACTTTGTAGGATTGAATTTGTTAGGTTCTTAGTCTAAATTCGTTCTTAATACATGAATTATCTTGATCACCTATTTTATGATTATAGGTTGATAAATACAAAGAGATTTCATTTAGAAACCTAGCCTAATTTAGATGAATAAGTGTTTTTAATTGCGAGAGTATTGTTTTAAATGCTTATGAATAATTGAATCTGATTGTAATGCATGATCGAATTACTTTAAAGATGGTGAGAGTCTGTCTCTGGCATTTCGAGCATAAGGTTTAATACTCCGAGAGGAGATTATTCTTTATTCGTTTTTCATGTTGAGAACTATTTTTAATCTCAATCATGCATGTTAACTTGACTTTAAACCTGAATACCTACAGATTTCCCTAATGCCTAGCATTTTTATATTATAGTTTTTAAACCGTTTTTATTTTCCGTTTGGAGTTCGTTACAACTACCTCTTAATTATTCTGCTTTAGCCAGATTTGAAACTGAAACTGAACGTGTACTTTCTGGTCTCTGTGGATTCGATACATATGCTTGCTACATTGAACTATTCTCTGAATTACTAGTTTAGGATTAAATTCTTAAGCTATCAGAATTTTGGCGCCGTTGCCGCGGACCAATAGTGCCTTTCTAGTTTTTTATTAGAATCTCGTCTAACGTTTTTATTTATAGTACTGATCTCATTCTGTTTTGCTTGTTTTTGTTTTACAGGTGTATGATTAGGAGATCTGACAAATCCTCTGATTTGTTAAGCCTCAGTAATTCGGAACTCACACGAATAGAAAGCTCAAACCGGAAGATCAAGAAAGACGAAAGCTCATCTAGTCAAACGGCTGGGAACGTTGATCAAGTCATTCTAGACGGACCCCAAGGTCAAAATGATCCACTAGTTCTTGGACTCAATCAACTCATTAACCAAGGACAAGGTGGTGATAACGACAATCAAGTGCCACAAGGCCAACAAAGAGCTGCTAACAACCAAGCTCAACAAGGAAATGTCGATGCTCAGAACCCTCGGAATATAGATGCAAAGAATTTTGTTCTGTATGGAGATCCGGAGAGAGTTCAAATTCTCAATGGTTAGAACCCTCCTCTAGTTGGTTCATACAACAACCCTCAAGAATACTATGCTAATAGGAATCCCATCCAACGCATTCAACCTCATCGAAGGGAATACCAATTCCCTATTTCACTTGTTCAAATGATCTGTAACAATCAATTTAGTGGTTTACCTAACGAGCACCCAATGAATCATATTGATACTTTCGAGGACATCTGCAGCATTATCAAACTCAATGGAGTAACCATCAATTTCATGCACTGCAGTTTGTTTAGTCATTCCTTAGCTGAAAGAGCACTTCGCTGGTTGAAGTCTCTACCTGCAGGATCTATAGTAACATGGGATGACTGCAAAGCCCGGTTTATCAATCAGTTCTTCACTACTACTAGGACCAATGCCTTAAGGAACAAGATCTATACTTTTGCTCAAACTCTTGTAGAAACATTCTATGAATCTTGGGAACGATTCAAAGAATTTCTTCGTGATTTTCTACATCACGGTTTCTCAGATGTAAGTCTCCTCAATACCTTTTATAGAGGGATTGAACAGAAGTATCAGCTGTCCTTAGATACAACAAGCGATGGATATTTCATGCAGAAACATGTTCCTGATGCATATCATTTGATAGAGAATTTGGCAGCTAGTAATAGCAATCATTGCCCAGAGTTTGATCGCCGAACAAAGGTTCCCGTATTAGCTGCTAACTCAGATATCTCAGAGCTGAAAAAAGAATTCTTAGAAATGAAAGGACTAATCAATCAGCTTCTAAAGGGTCAAACTCAGAAACAGGTTAGTGCTGTAGATGATTTTGAAGTTGATTGCTTTGCAGTTCAAGAACAAAATACTGGTGAAGTTGAGAAGGAAGTAAGTTACATCAATGCTCAAGGTCAAAGGGTGTACAATCAAGGTTATAATCAAGACTTTAACAATACTCATCCCAACTTTTCTTGGAGAAGCACTAATGTTGAAAACCCCAAAGATCAACATTACCCACAGCAGCAGAAACCATTTGCGCAGAATTCTAATCAGGCGGTTTTCAACAAACCTCTCAGCCTGTATTTCCACAAGCTCAACCTCCACCAAGTAATCCTGTTGATATGATGTTTAAGCTACTGCTGGAAGGACAACAACATTTCCAAAGATTAATTCAAGGAGAAGTGAAGGAGCTGAATCAAAAGTTTGATGCATTATCAACTCATGTGAAGCATTTGGATGTGCAAGTTGCTCGGACTTCTGAAGCTGTGAAAAGACAAGCTGAGGAGATTCCAAAGGGGTATTGCAAGACTTTGGTTGGGAATTTAGAAGAAGAAGCTGGTGATTTGGGAAAAGACTCGAATTTTGAGAAGTTGGAAAAAGATGCAGGAGGATTTTCCTGATCGAGCAAATCATATCCGGCACAATAGATCGATCGAGCACAGCTAGCCTAATCGTGCAAAGTGATCAAAAATTTCCAGGGACATATGCTCGATCGAGCAGATCTTGTGCCCGATCGAGCAGTTTTCTCGGATAGGAAATAGGTGATTTTGCCCGATCGGGCATCACTTGCCTGATCGAGCATAACCTCTTGGAACCAAAAACTTCCGAAATCACCTATAAGCCAAGGATCCCTTATTCGGTGCAACCTACAAGGCCCGTTCCAGAGTTTAACGTTGATGAGATGATTGGGAAACAACCTAATCCACTTTGGAAGCTCCATAAGATACAAGATCCAGGGGAATTCTTAGTTCCTTGTTCGATTAATGGAGTAGAATTCATAGATTCTCTTTGTGATACCGAAGCTAATGTGAGCGTCATGTCGATGACTGTTGCAAAACAGTTGGGACTATCAGGTATCCAACCATCTCATATGAATTTCACACTTGCTAATGATTCTACTGTCTCTTCTAGTGGTTTTACCCCGGACCTCTTGGTACAAGTTGGTAATTGCCTCGTCCCTGTTGATTTCCACATCTTGGCAACAAATGAGCATTTACATGAACCCTTGATTCTTGGAATACCCTTTTTGCAACCGTAAGAGCTGTTGTTGATTTACCCAATCGGCGAATATCTCTTAAAAACATCAAGAAATGGGTTTTCTATCTAGCGATTCCTTCAAAAGGTATCTTTCGGCTAAATTTGGTGAAAGAGGTAAAGATGAAGAATGAAGTTCATATTGAACCGGATCCGAAGTACGTATTTGCTGAAGTTTTACACAAGGGGCATCCAATCTCAACAAGGAATAGAAATCCAAAAGTTAAGGAGAATGTAAAAGTGAGACCAATGAAATAAAAGCGAGAATGTCAAGTAGCTTTGATCCCTGAGGCAATGGTTGGTGATAAACTTGAATACAAGGTGAAAAGCAAAGGTTTCTCAAAACCCTTCGCGAAGTTTAAAGTGTTACTCAGCCCTGGGTTCAAAGAGAAAGGGATTGATATTGCAAAGGATGTGATGGGGAAGTAACTAACGCTGAAGATACCTAGGTTTGGAGCTTGTTATGGAACATCGCTGGATGTTGATTCTATTCCTACTTAGA
>OVBE01013083.1:0-12027 GCA_900406425.1 Iberis pinnata
AAACTCACCCGGAAAAGTGACAAAAGTCACTGTCACAAAATTGAGTTCCAACAGTTGAAGCGAGTGGGACGGAGGGTACAGAGGCCACCAGCTTCTCCGGTCGACAACAACTGCGTGCGCTGCGGCCCCCGGGCTAGCCGGCGAGATCCAGAGCCGGCTAGCTCTTCCGGTTCATCTTCTCCCTTTACCAGAATAGATTCATCTCTTGCCTTTTCTCCGATCTCACAAAGACCTAGCTCACGGACGTAGAAACTCCTCAGCCGCAGATCCGGCCAGATCTGTCGCCGTGAGGGTGCAAGGAAGTCGTCGGGAACTCGAGTGGAGGGACCTCAAGACTTGCTTCGGGTATATTCGTTGACGGAAATAGAGGCGCCTGCTTTTTCACGGGGATGCGGGAACCATCACTGCGGGGAAGCCTCGTCAAACCAAGCCCAACGGCGGCTCTATTCCGTTCCCAGGAAAGTCGAAACCCTATTCTTCCATCTCTTTTCGCGGTGAGGCGTTCAAGTGCTCAATCGACCTTTCTCTTCCTCCTGTCCAGAAGCAAAGTCGGAGTGGGTGGCTCTGTCAGAGCTGCTTTGGTCACCATCCCGGGACGCCGGATTGGCACTCCGGCGATTTTCGCAGCACGTCGGCGGCGGAAGAGACAACTAGGATTCTCTTTGTTTGTTTCTTAGGGTTTTCTTTTCTCTATTCTGGGCCCGGGCCCAAATGAGATTGAGAAAAGCCCAACTGATTTCAGAGTTTGGGCTTAGGGTTGTTTCTATTTTGTGTTTTTGGGTTTAAGATGTAACTAGAAATATATTTGGATTTAATAAATACAAATTTTATTGAATTCTTTCTACTATAAGATGATCAATCCAGCTAATTCAAACTAATTAAGTTTCGTATTTTTGGGGTTTTATTATATATATTTTATATTTTAAATAGAGTTTGGAGTAAAATCCTCTCTAAATCCGCCCCATCTTCACTCCAAAATAGAATAAATCGTATGATTAATTACTTTATAAATGTAATTATGTTATTCATAACTTCATCTTTCATTTTTTTGGAGCTAATCCATTTTAAAATAACATAGTAAAGCAAATGAGTGGCCGGCTTTCACTTCTGAATTAAATGATGTGCTGAATTATAAATCATAATACCCGGAGGTCGTAATGTAACAGTTGTCCTCTAATCGTTTTTGTTTTAATTGTTTATTGGTGAAAAAAAAAAGTAAAGCAAAACTCAACTTCAAAATGAACTTTGTTGGTAAAGAATTCACATTTGTGAGTTATACCACCTAGGTTCGAATTCTGGCCACTGGTAATTAACATGTGTGAATTTAGACGGCCCTCCTGGATACTCTTGGCGACTGCGGACACTTTAAATCTAGTCATAATGTTTCAAAACTCTGAATACCAGGATCATCAACAAAAAAAAAAACTTCAAAATGAAGTTAATAACTATATTTTATAATAAAAAAAAATAGAGTTACATAAATGGTCATAAGACTCATAACCGAAAGAAGAGAAGAGATGGTGCTTTGACTTCAGTCTTATGTCATCAAGTATCTCAAACAAAAAAAAAAACGCACCGTTTTATAGTATCATGGAAAAATGTACTCCATTTTACTCTCTCCGTATCAATATAATTGATGTTTTAGAGAAATTTTTTTGTTTCAAATTATTTGATGTTTTCGCGTTTCTATGCAAAACTTTAAAGCTATTTGTCATTAATATTTTGCAGAACCATTTTTGATTGGCTAAATTTGCTATAATTAATGTGATTTTTATAGAAATTAGATAAATTAAATGATGTTTTTGTGTTTTATTAAACAACGTGCAAAAACCTTAAACATCAATTATTTTGATACAGAGGGAGTATAATTTTATAATAAATGTTGTTTTAAAGTTGAATTTTGTTCAGTGTCATTGTTTTGAGTTTTCAATGCAGAAATTAGATGAATTTGAATATTTTTACCAGTAGAATAATTATGGTTTTTTTCCTATTGATTAATTTAAAATATTTAATATTATTTTTATAGAAAATAAAAACTTTTTAATTCGCCGTAAAAACTCTAAAAAAGACACTTATTATACATAATATATATATATATATATATATATATATCATGTTGATGTTTTACATCTACCTAATAACATTGAGCTAGTAAGTTACTGTTTTACCTTTCTTTGGTGGTTAAGTATTTTTAATGAAACATGTTTCATGTCATTAAATTTTAATTAAGACCTGAAATAATTAAATAAAACCTGTTTGAAATGAGCATATAATTGTATTGTTCTAGAGGGATAAAATAAAGTAGTAGCCCATTGACGAAGAACCTCTAATTAGTTTATTGTTTAACGCTAAGCATGCCTTAATTTAGAAACCCACATTATACTTTAGACAAAAGACTATATTATTTTGTAAAACAGCTACTTAGTTTGAGAAGTTCAACTTGATTGGTTGGTTTTTTTGTGTGTAAAAACTTGGATCGATAAAATTTGATCCATAATCATTTTTGATAATGCGGGTTTTCACAGTTTCGTAAAACCGATTTTGATGAAAATATATAAAACTGATTTTGTTTAACACTTCTTGTTCTTTTTTAGGTTTGTATAGCGGTTATCTTCTCTATAGGCTTGAGTTTTGCGGTTCAAGGGCCCTCTCCTTCTATCCTTGTCGAGTGAGATCCGGTGTCTCAAAATCGACTCTAACAGTGATGTCGGAGGTGCAGCGCCGGATCTCTTTGGACCGACGGTACCGTTTTCGAACGGCCGCTTCTCCTTCTGGTCATCGAGTTTCATATTTTGATTTTGGTCTCACTGTCTCCGGCGATTGTTTCTTCCTATCATTTGCTCGGGCTAAGATCTCCTCTGGTATGGTGTTTGCACCCTCTCCTTATTGTTGGTGGTTGATCTATGTTGGGCTTTGATGGGGTGGTGGCTTCGCTAGGCTGGTTTTGTTAGAAGGGTTAGGTGTTCCTTGTGTTGACTGGTGTTTTTCTCAAGTCCTTTTGTTGTGTTTGTGTTCGTTGGAGTGGCTTTCTGGAGCTTTGGTTGGGTTTTGTGGACATTTAGCTTCGGTTCCTGTTGCTGTTGCTAGCTGGTTTTGGTGTAGTGCGGATTCAATCCCTATTCTCTGCTGAAGATTTCTTCTAGAGCTTTGGCTTGTTGTCACCCGTCTTTCATTTCTGCCTTTTCTAGTTTTAAGGTTGCGTTAGCTTTATCCGGCAGTTGGTGGACATCATTGTGGTCGTCTCTTCTGTTTGTTCTCTCTAAAGATTGAGAGTTATGGGCTTCGTGTTCCTTAAACCTTGTGACTTTTAGGCTTTCTGTTTTAAGTTAGGGATAGTCATCTATTCTTTTCTCTGGTTTCGAATTATGGTTGTTGTTTGTTTTCCGGGGATTGTTTTGTTCCACTGGCTTAGCTCTCGGTTTATCTCTTTTCCGCATTTGTGTAAAGCTCTGTAATCCTGGTTATATTCAATCTAATAGACGTCAAAAAAAAAATCATTCAATCAAAACCATTTTTTCAATTTGTTGTTTTCAATATTCAAACTTTTTTAATTAATTTATTAAATGACTAAATGAGACAGCTAGTTAGTGAGATTTAGACATGTGCTTGCTTCATCATTGGCTTTATTATTTCTTAAAAGTTTCAATTTTTGTCAGCTAAATATTTGCCGCTACTTTTGATGGTCTCTAATTATCGGAACATCGTGTGTGACATATAATTTAGTCATATAGCTAGTAAAATTCTAAGTCTTAATTAGTTGTCTGATGTATAAACCAATTATTGGAGACTAATTAAAGATATGTAATAATATTAAGATTCATGATATAGCACATTGTGCTATATGTCTATATAGCACAATGATATGTAATAATATTAAGATTCATGATATAGCACATTGTGCTATATGTCTATATATATTACAGTGTGTGGTCAAAGGTTTGGTGAGTGAGATAAAAATATGATTATAATTAAGAAAAAAAGAATCTTTCTGGTTTAAACACAAACTAATCTTAATACCTACTCCAAAAGAAAACAAAAATAGAGAAGAAAATAACAATTCAAGTGAGTACAGTGTTGATTCTTGGGGTTTAGTATTTGACCACATATTCGAGAAGTCTTTTATAATCCTAAAATTCCATCTTAAAAGCAATCTTCAGAATTTGATGAACAATCAGGCCAGGTCCAAAGATTTAAGATACCATAATTTAAAAAAATATATATATTTGTGCCTTTTATAGTATAAAAATTTTTCTAAGAAAAAGAAATTGAACCCTAAAAAAAAATTTTTCCTAAAAAATTTTCAATTAACATTGGACCCTAAGCCTAGGTTTATGTGGTTTATGCCCCGTATCGGGCCAATGGACAATGAAATTGATCGATATCAAAGGTAAATTGATGAAATCACAACCTTTCTAATATAGCTCACGGTGTTACGGGTCTTTGGCTTAGACGGTTTATGCAATGTGTAGACACAGGCGACTTACATGGAGGGACAAGTAGTGCGCCATCCCGTCTCATGTACTGTACTATTAATTTAGGATTTTAAAAAGAATTAGATATATAATTTTTAAAAATAAAAATAAAATTTTATCTATATAATATATATATAGATCTTGGATCTGAATAATTTTTTGTGCTTAGACCTCGATTAAATCGGTTTACTACACCAAAATTGATGTAAAATTGAAACTAATTATTAACTCATATTTATAGGAGTTGGAGAGGGAGAAGAGTTCCTTTCAATTTTCGACGTGGGATCCTAGTTTTTCTAACAAAATCTTTATTATAACAAAATCTTTTAAAAATTACAATATCTTTACTATTAAATGTAATTTATTAGAATTGTTTTTTTTAGGTAATTGAATTTGAAGATAAGGAAATATTTTATTTTAAAATAAATTTGTATGATAGAAATGAAACATTTTTCAAAATATAACTCGAATACATACTTTTAATATATGACCTATAAGATTAGAATTCTTATTTTGAACTTTTTAAAAAAATACAAAAATATTATTTGTCTCCTTAATTAAAATATCATCTTGATTCTTTAATAAAAGTATCTAAGAAATCCATTAATTAAATATAGTTAAATATAATTAAATCCTAAAATTTGAATATATTTTTTTTTGTATTTTCTATTTTAGTTATATATGATTGATACAAACCCATGAATATTTGAAAAAACTAAAAAATATGAAAATATTATTTTAAAATCAATTATCTTATTTAAGTTTTCATATTTAGCTACAAATAAGCTAACTACCATTTTTAATATTTAATTTTCTTTTTAGTTTTTTTTTAATTTAGTTATATTCAATAGATACAAACATGTGAATATATTATGAAATAAAAATGTTTTTTATTGAATCTTTTTATATATTATTTAAGATGTTTATATAACTGTTTAACTTGATATAATAATTATTAAAATAGTATTTAGCATTTTCATGAACTAACCTGAATTTAGAAGATAAAATAAATAAAACGTTGGATCATTTCATGAAACAAAAATAATATTAATCACTTTCAATTTAAATTCGTTTTTATTAAAAAAAATTAAACTGCATATTTTTTTACTATATAGATGATGATTAAATCAGAAACTTAAAATATCAAGGCAAATAATATTTATCACATTCATTTTATATATTCGGTTTCAATAAAATCGAATTTAACTGAATATTATTTGTGTTTGGATCTCGATTAAATCAGTCTCCTGCACTTACTGTAGAAAAATTAGTTTGAGATTGAAATTAATCATTAAACTCATATATATATTATAGATTTTTCTCACGATCCAATTCCATTTTTTCTCTCCTCCTTCATCCTTTTTGTATTGACCTTTTTTATTTTTTCAGTTTTGGAGTTGGAAGCAAAAACTCTAATGAATGACTATTTATTATGTGGGTGACAAAAAGAAGAATATTCGCTATGTGTTTCATATTAACTATGATATACGATTCTATACCACTTTTAGTCACAAATATTTTTCTTTTGATTTTGCGATTTTTTTTCTTCTTTTAATTTTTTATTTTGATTTATTTTTGAATTCGTGATGTAATCAGTTCATGAAAAGATATTGCAACAATATGATGGAAAAAATTTGGGCTGACGATCTACTTCCCCCTTGGAAGTATCATATAGCACCAGATGCACCCCAAACTTAAGACCTAGTGCTATTTAACCTTGTTATGAAAGTTAAATATTTAGATACCCCCATACTAAATCATATACACTTAAAAATCCATAATAGATGATTTTATCGTTTTACCATGTAAACCATACATTAAACCAAAAATTTTGATTTTTTTTCAATATTATGACAAAAAATATAATTTAATAATAACAGGAACTATGCAATCTTCTACTTGCACCATTACATCAGCCACGAAACCACTTAAAGACACGACAGAATTGTTAACCAATGCAAAAGACATTCCCGAAGGTCTGATATCCTTAAGTCCCAGCTTTTCAGCGACCATCTTTAACATGACGCTGACATTAGCACCAATGTCACACAACGATTCTTTGAAGAGGACTCCTTTAACCTTTACTAGAATCATGAATTTTTCACCTGGATCCTCTAACTTCTGAAGTCTTCGTAATGAAGAAATTGTTGAGAAACAACATCATAGTACATGTGTTATTCAGTAGGGACATGAGGTCTATTGGGGCACAAGGTCTGAACTTTTGCAAGTTGCTTTGAAGTTTGTGCAGGTTTCAGACGTGGATCAATCGACCCCTGAGTGGATCGATCGATCTCTGTTCCTCATAAATTGGTTAGATCAATCGATCATTTCTTTCGTCAGTTTCCAGACCGGTTGGATCGATCGATCCAGGTTGGATTGATCGATCTAAAGCTTTTGGGTATTTTTTGTATATTTGGATCGAACGATCCCTCCCTGGATCAATCGATTTGAACCTCTATATCACTTCTCAAATTCCAAAAATCTACAGATTTTGCAGACTCATCATCCTTTTCATCAAAACTTGAATTCATTGCCTTGCAATATCCCTTGGGATTATCTTCAACCTATCATGGTAGCATTCTAGCTTGTCTTTTCACTGCTTCAGAAGTTTGAGCCACTTGTACATCCATTTTCTTTACATGAGTAGACAGAGATTCAAATTTTTGATTCAAATCGTTATACATACCATCCAGCTTCGCATTCAGATTCTTTTCAGACTATTGTTGACTCTCCAAGATCTGTTTCAGCATCATCTCGATCTTATTTTCCTGTTGAACCTGAGGTTGAGCTGCTTGTTGGAAACCAAGTTGAGAGGTTTGTTGAAAACCACCTGATTTCTGGATAAATGACTGTCCAGACTTCTGTGCAAAGGTATTATGTTGGGGAGGATAAGACTGATCTTGAGGATTCACAACGTTTGTACTTCTCCATGACATATTACCTTTGTTGTTACATGTATTGTACCCTTGGTTGTAAACCCTTTGTCCTTGGCTATTAATATAGCTAACCTCTTCTATGTTCTCTGATTCATTGACTGCAAAGCAATCAGCTTCAACTTTCTCTACATCTTCAGCAAAACTGACATGTTTCTCATTTTTTTTCTTTAGAAACTGGGTAAGAAGCTCATTTACCTCTGCTAATCCCAAAGAATCTGATCTATATGATCGCACTCTTCGATCATAGTCAGTACAGTGGTTGTTGTTGCTAGCAGCAAGGTTGTCAATTAGCTTATAGGCTTCATTCACGGGTTTAATCATGAAATCGTCATTGCTAGATGTGTCTAGAGAGAGTTGGTATTTCTGATCGATATCTCTGAAGAAAGTGTTGAGGAGATTCAACTCAGAAAATTCATGATGGGGACAATCTCGCAAGTACTCTTTAAACTTGTCCCAAGCTTCATAGAAGGATTCCACCGGTCCTTGCTGAAATTGAGAGATCTTACTTCTCAAATTATTGGTTCTGGTGTAGGTGTAAAAGTGATTCAGAAACTTGGTTTTACACTCATCCCAAGTCTCTATTGAGTTAGCAGGTAATCAACTAAAAAATGATTGAAGAGCTTACAATACAAGAAGTATTTAGAGACTCCATTCAGATGAGTTGTGCTGCAAATGTCTTCAAAGCTATCAATGTGATCCATAGGATGCTCAGTAGACAAGCCATGAAACTGGTTTTTTCTTAGCAACTGGATCAGCTGAAACGGGAACTGGTAGTCCTGTCTATGAGGTTTTCGAGGGTAGAGAGCATTCATGTTGATTAGGAAAGCTTCAGGGTTGTTGAAATTGCCAACTAGTACCCTATTCTGATGAGGTGGGCGATTTTGATTAAGTCCAGGCGGGACTTGCTCGCCATTATTGCCACTACCATCGCCTAGATTGGCGTTACCACCCCCTGGTTTGCATCTCCTTAAAGATTTATCAGCGACATTTGATTACCATTTCCTCCTTGTTGGTTGAGCGCCAACTATCTTATCTGTTCCAATCCTGGAGGGTTTTGGAAAATTGGAACGATGAGAATGATCGGGTTTTGAATGACGTTGTCAGCCATTGGTGTGGATGAACTAGCACTTCTTCGAGATTTCCGGTTTGAACGTTCTAGTCTTGCGATTTCTTTGTTTGTGAGGTTGAGCAATTCATGTGATTTGTCAGATCTCCTAGTCATGCACCTTCAAAACAAAAACAAGAAGAAAGAACGAGATTAGTACTGAAAATAAAAATCCTAGACTAGACTCTAAGAAAAACTTAAAAGGCACTGTATTGGTCCCCGGCAACGGCGCCAAAAATCAGATAGGTTTAGGTTTTAATCCTAAATCTACACTGCAAATAACAGATCCTCGTAGTATAGTAAAGGGTTGAATCCCACAAAGACACCAAATAGTGCGACTTTTAGTTAAAAATTCGATTCTAGCTAAGATAAAAATAAAAGAAAGATTGTTTTCGAAACGATTGAAAAGTAAAGCGAATAATTAAAAGTGAATGTAAACCAGTAAAATAAAACGCTAGGCGATAGGGAAGTTCCACAAGTATTCAGGTTTGAAGTTTAGGTTGATAAGCAAGATTAACAATGAAAATAGTTTTCAACTCAAAAGACGACAATAGACTAATCTCCTCCTGAAGTATTAGATCTCTATGATAGAATTTCTAGAAACAAAGACTTACCTTCTCCCGAAATCTTAGATCTCTAAATCAGATAATTAAATCATGCAGTGATTACAGATTCAATATGTTCATAAGTATCAAAGACAATACTCCCGGAAGTAGACACTTATTCATCTAGACTAGGTCAAATAAAATAAACCAAATCCCTTTGTATTTATTAACCTAAAATCATGAACTAGGTGATCAAGCTAATTTAAACAATGATAAAAAAATTTAGACTAAGAACCTAACAAATTAAATCCATTAAAGTCAAACCCTAACCATCAAAACCTGTTTTCCCTGGGAAATCCCTAAAACCTAACAAAGAGACTACTCAGACATAGCCAAGCAATCAACAATCATCAATAGAGAAAGCATATTAAAAAACCAGATTTAATAAAATAGTAAGAGAGTTTAGAATTTTTCTCCAAATACACATGTCATGATTCGTCTCTCTCAGAAAAGCTCTCAAAAGTAATAAATTGTGTTGTGAATTGTATTCTATGTTCTAAAGATAAACCTAAGCTTCTAACTTATATAGATTTAAAAAAGAATAAAACCTAATAAGGAAAACCAATGATAAGTCGTGAGGACGAAAACGTCTTTTTGGCAATCTTCAAATAATCTCGAGCATACGGATCGATCGATCCGAGTGTGGATCGCTCGATCCAAACTTCTATAAGTTTGGTAGTCTTCTGGATCGATCTATCCAACATGGACCGATCGATCTACTCCATCACGTGTTGCACATGTTCCTTCTGCGAGACAGCTTGACAAGTCTTCAGTAAAATCGCCATAACTTTTGATTGCCTCGATGGATTGACCTCAAATCACTTTCATATGAAAGCTAACTCACGTGGCCAGTTTGAGTTAAAATCTCAGGTCATTACAATCATAGCAACAACTCCAAATGTCGATTAAATTTTGGCTCTTCTGTTGAACTCTGCTTCTGCATTCGTCAAATCGCATCCATTTTGTGCACAAATCAACATTTTTGCTTCAGAACGTCCAAAACACCTAGAATCATGAAAATATACCAAAAACACATATAAAATACTCGAATGATGCCAAATAGGAAGTATAAATACCCACTAAAAAGCATCAAAATCGAGTGATATCAGCTTCTAATGTAGAGGTTGAGGTAGATATGGAGGAAGTATCGAGAGGAGAAAGTGATTCGTTCCATTAGAGGAACATGAGTGATAATTGCAGGATCGATAAGGATAGAAGTTGTTGTCTACACATCGGCCTCTGGAGCACTGAAATTCTTTGCTAAGTATGAGATTATAGTGTTGGATGTGAAGTGTGTTACCAAAATTTCAGCAATATGTGCCTCTATTACATCGCCAGAACCTGCAGAGACTATAGGGGCCAATAGTTTAGTAAGAGCAGGTTCCGACACAAGTTAATTATTGACAGGGATAGTAGTTGAAGTCTCGGTAATAGCAGAGTGAGGAATAGCAGTATCAGTGTGAGCAGCTGTCAAAGAGGAATCAGTTGTATGAATGTTAGTTGAAAACAACATTACTAAAACAAACGCTTGAAAAACATAATAATTATTAATAGCATAACTAGAGACTACTTTAGTAGTTTCACTACAAGCATTTTTAGTTGTTCTCACGCGTATCATCGTTGAAACCATTAACGAAGTCAGAAGCATCGAGGTGTGTTGTACCCTCAAAGTGCTCAGTAAAGGTCACTTCTTTTCTTTTTTCTTTAGTAGAATCTTGATATAGCTTACAGAGATGCGAAAGTGTCTAGCATGTAGGTGACCAATGTCCTTTGGATATGCATCTGTAACATGCACTCTCACGCTTATGAGTGGAGCTTTCTTGAGTCTCTTTCCCTTTGAAAAATTATTCAAGTTTAACCCATTTAAATGACCTTCTGCCTTGTGGGTTAAAGTCAGGGGCGAATGCATATTGTTTGCTACGAGAGCACGTGTACCCACTCATAAATTTAAAATTTAGTCTTATTACTGAAAAATATATCCTATCAACCATAAAAATATGACAAATATTTATATATGTTTATCAACTATGCATCCAGTCATATATTCAGCTAGATTCGTCACTGTCCATAATTATACCTCTTTTTTGTTTTGTCTCACATTTTGTTACGAAAATTGTTGGATGAATTACGCACTCTCACCATATTCAAAGACGAGCTATGAAGTCTAGAGAGCTTTGATTTTGGGTTGACAAGGCAACAAAGCTCATGAAACTCGGCCTAATAGAAGTAATAGTTTTAGCTTGAAATTGACTTAGACGAAAATATAATATTATCATAAATAAAATATGGAGTGATAATGGTAAATTTAGTGTTATTTAAACAAGAATTTTAATATTTTTTTTGAAAAGGATCTAGTGTTAATCAAAATAGAGTTTATAAAGTTTTGGTGAAATCTATTGTCATTGAAATATTGTAAGTAGTGAATTTATAATCTTTTTCTCATATTTTAGTGAAATTTTTTAGTTAAAAATATAAAGTTTCAAATATCATTATTTGTAGTGGATTGCATCAAATTTTAAAAGAAATCAAATAAGCTTCCCCATTTTACCTAAGATCATCTAAAAATTTATTAAAACACAAATAACTTCTTGTTGAATACACATCAAAACTATTATTTGAGCAGCCTTTTAAAAAAATTACCTTATATTTACATAGCATATTACATTTTATGCCATTAAATTTTTTGAAAATTAGATATTATTATAATATTTTATATAATTACATAAACTAGAATATATAAACCAAATGCTACTGCAAATTTTACTATTAAATAATATTAAACCTAATGGATAATAATTATGCAAACATATATTTAGGATATTATAGTTAATTTATGTATTATAATTATTTTAATATTATAAAAAATACAAAACGTATATAAGAAACATAAAATGTATCATTTGTGATAA
>OVBE01013084.1:0-12953 GCA_900406425.1 Iberis pinnata
CTGCTATAGATGCAATCCAATTATAATACAAACCCAACGCTATTGAATATAAAAATCAAAAGCTATTATTAAAAACCTTTAATAAAAAATATACACCGCTAATATAAAAATAAACAATTGCATCTTGAATAATGCTATCGTAAATTCGATAATTATAGCATACATTAAATCCGCTATATAAAGTGTCCGACCTTTAATGACGGGCGCTGTTAGAGCGTTTAATAAACCGCTATGGTATCCTACGATAGCATTTTTCGAACGCTAAGGAAAAGCATATTTCTTGTAGTGGTGGAAACCATCATTCTGTCGGTTTAACATATTTTCTCTCAGTTTTACTTATTGAATAAAAATTAGAGAAAAATGAGAAATTTTTTAAATAACCTTAAAATCCTTGCAAGTCCAGTACTTTCGACTTGGTAAAAAATCCTTATGATTTGGATTAGTAGAAACCTCGGGTTGGATTCATTGTCCACATGGACAGCAATTTGGAGTCATTTCGTCTTCGATTGGGAGTTTGATATAATTTGATGGAGAAGAGTGAGAAAGGTGATAGAGATAGAGAAATGATGCGAGAAGGAGAGAGAGAGGAGAAGAGAACTTATAGATGCATAATCTATTTTTTCTAAAGAGCTCGCCAAAAAAATTCAATGTTTTCACCAATATTTCAAAAAATTTAGGAGAGACTGCCTAAAATTGAAAAGCTATTTAGTGCCCAAATTCGGAAAACTGGGAAAATTAGGAAAATTGGAAAACTGAGAAAACAGGTAGATATACTAACAGAGAAAATTTAACTTAGCATAAAATATATCACATCTTAATACTTAATACATGAAATTTATCCGAAAAGCATAGACAAACAACATATCAATCACGAGAAATATGCTACTTGAGCTCAGCAAACACTGCACGGGTTTCTTCCATTTCCCACCTTAATTGGCGAACCTCATCCTCAATTTCAATAACCCATGGTTGATGGAAGTGGAAATCATCATCCTTGAAATCTTTGCAAGTCCAGTAGTTCCAGCCTGGCAAGAAATCATGATCTTTTGGACTAGTAGAAACCTCTTCAACGATTCCTTGTCCACAAGGGAATGCATCTAGAATTCCAAAGTGAGCATCTACAATGAAATCAATCATGTCGATATGTTCCTTTATCTTCTTCATTTCCCTTCTTTCTTGTTTCTCAACCCATGGATCCATTATCTGTTTGAGAGAGTGTTTGAGAGAGAATGATGCGAGAGAAAGGGAGAGAGAGAGAGAGGTGATTGATATTACTCGGTTTTAATGCATAATAGTTGACATTTATGTTTGATATTCTGCATTATTCCGAGTGTTTTCCTTGCATATTTGGTAGAATTTCAGGTTTCTAGGTGTTCGGGTCATGTCGGAACAAAACAATGCATTTCAGGAGATTTCACAAATTGCAGACATAGTTGCATGATCGGGCAAGCAATGGATCGATCGAGAAAATAATTTTATGAGAAGCACGATCGGGCATAAGTTCCTGGAAAAATCTGGAGAGCAAGATCGATCGGGTTAGAAGAAGAAGGATCGGGCTATTTTATGAGATGCTCGATCGGGCAACCATGTTCCCGATCGAGCACATCCCCCGACAAGAACAAGAAGTTTTCCAATTTTGGATCCAAGTCCTCAAGTTTATCCCAACTTTCCTATTTTTATTATTTTACCTTTTCACTATAAATACATTATGTTTTATGTTTTTAAGCACTAAGCTTTATTTTGATTTATGAGAGAATTACTGAGGGAGAGGAGATTCAACCTTGTATTTGGAGAAGATTTATGAACCCTTTATAATATATCTCTATTTATTTACTATGTGTTCTTCAATGATATTGATTTTTGCATGTTTGTCAATATCTGAGTAGTTCACTAGTTAGGCTTTAGGGTTTCCTAGGGAAATCAGGGTTTGATTGTTAGATTTATCATAAGGGGACAACAACTGTTTGGTTCTTAGTCTAGACTTGTTATTAATGCATGAATTAGAGTAGCTAACTAGTTCATTGATATTAGATTAATAAACTCAAAGAGATTTGGTTTAGAAGTTGGATCTAGTCTAGATGAATAAGTGTTCTTGCATGTGATAGTATTGTCTTGAATGTTTGTGAACAATTAAATTTGAATTGTATTGCATGATCAATTATTTAAAAGATGGTGAGAGTTTGTCTCTGATAATTTGAGCATATGGTTTAATACTCCGAGAGGATATTCCATATTTGTCTTTCATGTTGAGAACTATTTTCAAAGAAAATCCTTGAATGATAATTTGACTTTTAATCCTGACTACATGTGGTTTCCCTGAATCCTGACGCTTTCGTTCTATAGTTTAAAACCGCTTTTATTTACTGTTTTGATTCGTTTACAACCAAACTTAATTATTTCTGCTTTAGCTTGATTCGAGTTTTAACTAGAACATGTACTTTCTGGTCTCTGTGGGATTCGACCCTATACTATTCTACATTGATATGTTCTCTACAGTATTAGTTTTAGGAATTAAATTCTAGACCTATCAGCATTTTGACGCCGTTGCCTTTTTGGTTTCTTATTAGAATCTAGTCTAAAATTTTTATTTTTCAATACTCATCTCGTTCTTTTCTTCTTGTATTTGTTTTACAGGTGTATAATCAGAAGATCTCACAAATCCTCTGAATTGCTAAACCTCAGTAACTCGGAACTTGCAAGGATAGAACGCTCAAACCAGAAAGCAAAGAAAGACGCAAGCCCATCCAATTCAATGGCTGACAACGTTGATCGAATCATTTCGGTCGGACTCGAAGGTCAAATCGATCCACCTCCTCTTAGACTCAATCAATTGATTAACCAAGCGCAAGGTGGTGGTAACGGCAATCAAATGCCACAAGGCCAACAAAGAGCTGATAACAACCAAGCTCCACAGGGAAATCTCAATCCTCAGAACCCTCAGAACATAGATGCAAGGAACTTTGTCTTGTATGGATATCCGGAGAGAGTTTGTCAGCTTAATGCTCATAATCGTTCTCTAGTTGGTTCATACAACAATCCTTAAGCATTCTATGCTAACAGGAATCCCATCTAGCCCACTCAACCCCAACGAAGGGAATACCAATTCCCTATTCAGCTTGTTCATATGATCTGTAACAACCAATTTAGTGGTTTACCAAGCGAGCATCCAATGGATCACATTGACACTTTTGAGGATATATGCAGCACTATTAAACTCAATGGAGTAACCAGTGATTTCATGCACTGCAGTTTATTCCGTCACTCTTTAGCTGAAAGAGCACTTCGCTGGTTGAAGTCTCTACCTGATGGATCCATTGTGACTTGGGATGATTGCAAAGCCAGTTCATAAATCAGTTATTTACTACCACCAGGACTAACACTTTGAGGAACAAGATCTCTTCATTTGCACAAAACTCGGTGGAATCATTCTATGAATCTTGGGAGCGATTCAAAGAGCTGCTTCGTGATTGTCCACAACACAATTTCTCAGATGTAAGTCTCCTTAATACCTTCTATAAAGGAATTGAACAGAAATACCAGTTGTCCTTATATACAGCAAGTGATGGAGACTTTATGCAGAAACATGTTCCAAATGCTTATCGTCTGATAGAGAACTTAGCTGCTAGCAATAGCAACCATTTCCCAGAGTTTGATTGCCGAACAAAGGTTCATGTATTAGCTGCTAACTCAGAACTCTCGGAGCTGAAAGGAGAATTCTCCAAGATGAAAGAACTAATCACTCAACTTCTAAAGAATCAGAATAAGAAACATGTCAATGTTGTAGACGATTCTGAAGCCGATTGCTTTGCAGTGTAAGAGCAAAATAATGTGGGAGTTGAGAAAGAGGTAAGCTACATCAATAGTCAATGTCAAAGGGTGTACAACCAAGGGTATAATCAGGGCTTTAACAAGACTCATCCTAATCTATCTTAGAGAAATACTAATGTTGAAAACCATCAAGATCAACATTATCCACCGCAAGAAAAAACCTTTGTGCAGAACTCCAATTTAGACGGTTTTCAGCAAACCTCTCAGCCTGTATTTCAACAAGCTCAACCTCAACAAATTAGTTCAGTAGAGATGATGTTTAAGCAACTTTTGCAAGGACAACAACAGTTCCAAATAGTAATTCAAGGAGAAGTGAAAGAGCTGAATCAAAATTTTGAAGCATTATCAACACATGTGAAACATTTGGATGTACAAGTTGCTCAGACCTCTGAAGTTGTGAAAAGAAAAGCTGGTATCTTTCATGGGAAAGTTGAGGATAATCCAAAAGCTTATTGTAAGTATTTAGTTGGTGATTTAGATGAAGAAACTGGTAATTTGGTAGAAGATGCAGATTTTAAAAAGCCAGAAAAAGATGCAGAGAAAACTGCCCGATCGAGCACCTTTTGCCCGATCGAGCACCTTTTGCCCGATCGGGCAAAGCAATTTCGGAGGAACCTCAGCCCGATCGATCACCAATTACGAATAATTACCAGAGCAAAATTCTCGATCGGGCACTCCTTTCCCGATCGAGCATACGGACCTGAAACCGAGAATTTCTCTAATGGCTTACAAACCCCAGAGTTCCTTACCTGGTGCAATCTACAAAGCCCATATCAGTGTTTGAAGGTGGTGAGATGATTTGGAAGCCACCAAATCCACTTAGGAAGCTTCAGAAGATACAAGACCTTGAGGAATTCTTAGTTCCTTGTTCGATCAACGGAGTGGAATTCACAGATTCTTTTTGTGATATTGGAGCTAATGTTAGCGTTATGTCGATGACTGTTGCAAAACGATTGGGACTATCAGGTATCAAACTATCTCACATGACTTTCAATCTTGCTAATGATTCTATTGTCTCTTCCAATGGCTTTATCTCATATCTATTGGTACAAGTTGGAAATCTTCTCGTCCCTGTTGATTTCCACATCTTGGAGATGAATGAGCATCTGCATGAACCTTTGATTCTTGGGAGACCCTTTCTTGCAACCGTATGAGCTGTTGTTGATCTACCCAATCCTTGTATTTCTCTGAAAACATCAAGAAGCGGGTTTTCTATCCAGCGATTCCTTCAAAAGGGATATTCAGGCTAACTGTGGTGAAAGAGGAATAGATGAAGCATGGAGTTCATATATAACCAGATCCTACGTGTGTAGTTGCTGAAGCCTTACACAAAGAGCCTCAATTCTCAACAAGGAATGACAATCACAAGGTCAAGGAGAAGGTGAAAGTGGAACCGAAGAAGGTAATGAAAGAGTCTCAAGTAGCTTTGATCCCTCAAGCAATAGTTGGGGATACAATTGAGTATAAGGTGCAAAGCAAGGGGTTATCGAAGCCCTTCTCAAATTTTAAAGTTTTACTCACCCTGGAGTTTAAAGAGAAAGGGATTGATGTTGAAAAAAGTGTGATGGGTAAGATTCTGAAGCTGAAGATGTCTGGATTTGGAGCCTGTTATGGAACATCGCTGGATGTTGATTTCATTCCCACTTAGAGGTAAGTAACGTCAAGCTAAGTGACGTTAAACAAAACATTGAGTGGGAGGAAACCCACTATTTAGAGTCTAGTTTAGTTGTTTTTCAATTTTGAGTCAGTTTTTAGTCCTAACTAACTTATTTTTAGGTTTGAGTTTAAAGTGTTTCAGGTTATTACTGGTGAACATTCTTCAAGACATTTCGGGTTATCTCTTATCTAATTTCATTACTCATCTTTCTCACTTGAATTGTTGGCTATTTGGATGGTTTCTCTCTTGATTCTTGCTAATTCTGATTAGTAATTCTTAGATCATTGCTCACCATTCACCATCTTTCTTGTGTTTTGAATTGAGTTGATTTTAGATTCATGATTAATTGGTTTTTCTCATTAAGTAATTCTTGATTCTTGCTAATTATAATTAGTACTGCTTCATCATTGCTCTTTACTTACCGATTGATTGTGTGATACTGGAATGATTGATGTTAACTGTTCTGAATGATGCCTCTTATATATGATTCTTGCTGATTTTTGATTAGTATTGCTCGATCATAATGTCTTCAATGGTTTCTCTTGCAACTGAATCTTGTTAGTTTTTAAGCTATCATTTCTCAATCGTTGTTCAACCATTGCTAACACCTCTCTTGAGTGTTTGTTCTTTTTTCAGGCATTGCAAAGGAGGCAAAGGAGTTCAGCACAGATTTAGGAGCAATTCACCTTTAGTATATCTCTTTCCCTTAAACTCATATAGTATTATATACTTTCATCCATTATAGATTTTTATATTGATTTTGGTTACTTATATACCTTCTCTTAGATTTATTTTCACACCGGGACGGTGTGAAGTAAGTCTTGGGGAGGGTGTAATGATACTAGCTACGTTTTGATGTTTTGTCTTTTTGGTGAAAATTTTCAAATTTTTTCGTTTTTAATCTAGTTGAATCTATCGAGTTCAAGGAACCATGATCAAAATCAATGATGATAAATAGCCAAGTGTGGGTATGATTTTTGATTTCTCTGGATTACTGACTTAGATGAATTGTTGAGATTAGGATTGGAACCCCATTACTGATTGATTTGTTTATGAAAGTTCTGGTCTTTTGAGTTATTGATGAATTGATGCTAGCTCTGCCATGATAGGACTTAATTTAAATATGAATTATTCTTGCTTATGGTGTTGATATACTCTGCGAATTAGGTACCTTGCTCTTCAGTGTTCTGTAAACCCGACAAGTTCTTTCAGTACGATCCGTGTCCTTTCTCTCTCTCTCCCTTCAGAAAATAAAAGAAAACGGTTCAGAAAAGGGTTGAAAGCGTGAGCAAAAGAAGTCCATATTCAACTCCATCGAATTGTCGTCTGCTAAAGAAAAATAATGAAAAGAAAAGAAATAAAAACGCATAAATGCAAAGAAAATAAAAAATAGCAGTAAATTATGAAAAAGAAGTGAGAAAGGGGGAAAAAGGATCAGGACCGGAACTTGGTTGAGGCTCTATTTGGTATGGGCATTTCGATAGAAGAGGTACTTGAGTAATTTGATTGATATACCATAGGTAAGAATGCATGTATCTGAACTTAATTTAATTTAAAAAGTTCGTTGATATGATTTGATACTTGATCGATTTGGGATTTAGAGTAGGAAACAGGTTATTAGTTTAGTGGTGGTAAATAATTAAATCAAAGTGGTTGTTTGGGATTTGTGTCTTTTGGATTTGAAACTATGCTTATGGTTTTTGAGATTTTGTGAGTTTCTGTGTGGTCCATTTCAAGCCTCTTCTCCAGATTGAATCTTGCTTTACTTGAGGACAAGCAAAGATCTAAGTCTGAGGGAGTTGATATTACTCGGTTTTAATGCATAATAGTGGGCATTTATGTTTGCTATTCTGCATTATTACGAGTGTTTTCCTTGCATATTTGGTAGAATTTCATGTTTCTAGGTGTTCGGGTCGTGTCGGAGCAAAATGATGCATTTCAGGAGATTTCAGAATATTTCAGAAATTGCAGACATAGTTGCACGATCGAGCAAGCAATGGATAGATCCAGCAAAGAATTTTACGAGATGCACCGGGCACAAGTTCCTGGAAAAATCCAGAGAGCAAGATCGATCGGGCTAGAAGAAGAAGGATCAGACTATTTTACGAGATGCTCGATCGGGTAACCATGTGCCCGATCGAGCACATCCCCCAAGAAGAACAAGAAGTTTTCTAATTTTGCATCCAAGTCCTCAAACTTATCATAATTTTCCTATTTTTATTATTTTACCTTTTTCACTATAAATACATTATTTTTTAGGTTTTCTAGAACTAAGCTTTATTTTAATTTCTGAGAGAATTACTGAGGGAGAGGAGATTCAACCTTGTATTTGGAGAAGATTTCTGAACCCTTTATAATATATCTCTATTTATTTACTATGTGTTCTTCAATGATATTGATTTGTGCATGCTTGTCAATGTATGAGTAGTTCACTAGTTAGGCTTTAGGGTTTCCCTGGGAAATTAGGGTTTGATCATTAGATTTATCATAAGGGGATAACAATTGTTAGGTTCTTAGTCTAGCCTTGTTATCAATGCATGAATTAGAGTAGCTAACTAGTTCATTGATATTAGATTAATGAACTCAAAGAGATTTGGTTTAGAAGTTGGATATAGTCTAGATGAATAAGTGTTTTTGCTTGCGAGAGTATTGTCTTGAATGCTTGCGAACAATTGAATCTGAACTGTATTGCATGATCAATTATTTAAAAGATGGCGATAGTTTGGCTCTGATAATTTGAGCATAGGGTTTAATACTCCGCGAGGATATTCCATCTTTGTCTTTCATGTTGAGAACTATTTCAAAGAAAATCTCTTAATGATAATTTGACTTTTAATCCTGACTACATGTGGTTTCCCTGAATCCTGACGCTTTCATTCTATAGTTTAAAACCACTTTTATTTACCGTTTTGATTCGTTTACAGCCAAACTTAATTATTTCTGCTTTAGCTTGATTCGAGTTTTAACTAGAACGTGTACTTTATGGTCTCTGTGGGATCCGACCCTATATTGTGTTACATTGATCTGTTCTCTGCAGTATTAGTTTTAGAAATTAAATTATAGACCTATCAGTGATACGAATGGATGGAGAGTATTTGAGAGAGAAAAGAGTTATGATATAGAGATGGTAGAGAGAGGAGAAGATAGATGATTTTTGATTTTTTTAATATCCCGCCTATAATTCGAAGTGTTTCATGCCAAAAATTTTGAAAATTTCATGCCAAAAAATTTAACTTGGCCCGCTAAAAATTTAAGTAGTTATCTGTAATATACTAGTTGTACAAAATTTACAAATAGTTGTACTTCCGGTGAATTACAATTATTTTAGTATTACATATAATTATATTTTGCTTTAGTAGTTATACAATGAGCCATAAGATTTAAAACTATGATTACTGGTGTTTTGCGTATTAAAAATGTCTATAAAAGTTGTATAACAAAATTCGATATTGATTAGTCCCATGTTTAACAAAGTGACTATAGAAGTGTATGTTGTGTGTTGGGTTGTAGAGTACATATCATTTTTGAAATATATCATTTTTCTTATGGGTTCTTAAATCTGCTAGCTTTGTATCCAATAATGAAAATGTTGTATAGTGTAACAATGTAATTTTCATAGCTCAAATCGAATTTCAATTTCAACACGTAATATAGTATTACACAGTTTTACATAGTTGTAAAAATAAAACAGAGTAATATTCAAACATATTGATTTTCAAATAACAACCATTGTAGGCTTTTTCTTGGACGCCTTTTATTTTGTATCCTTCGCCGACGTTCCCTAGCTGATGGAAACCTTTTCACTTTCTTTCTTCCCTTCTTTTCGATACGCTTTGGAGCCATGATCTTCATTTCTTTATGTAATATGGGACATCCAATTGAATCCTATCAAGAATCACATAAATAGACCTATAATATGCCAATTTCCACAACTCTGGCCAATAGTATTTAGTGATCAAATCTTCTAGCTGAAAAACAGAACGACTACCATGGTTAGAGTATGAAATTTGGTTAGAATATAGAATGTAAGCCGCTATTTCGTGGACACAAGGATATTTTTCAATGTCAAAGAACCTGCAACTACAAATTTTTGTTTCAAAATTTACCAAATACGGCTTCCCATCAGTATCAACAACATTGTATTCAAGGTCGAAAGAGTTGACCTCTGACACAATTAATTTTTTGCAACCGACCATGCTTCATGCACGTAATTCTCCACAAGAGGCACTAGTTTTCTTTTAGTGGATCCTCTAACGGTTTCTTTCCTATGTTCATTAAACCAATCACCTGTTTTCTTTAATGAGCGTATCCAGCAAGGGTATTAAAGAGTACTTCCTCGAATCCTTGAACACACTGTTCATCGACTCCACAACGTTACTTGTGTCGATATTGTATCTATCTCATGGAAACTAACACCTCGCCCACTTTTATTTCTCACTACTTTCCTCCAAATACTTCGCATCAGAAGGAAATCGGGTCTTGAAAGCTGAATAAGCAGCATCGAATTCAGACACTGTGTAAATCCGAGCCATTTCCATAAATTTCCATTGAACAACTTCTTTGTTGACATTAGTTGCATAACCTTTCACATGTTGAGACAAATTCCATATACAATGAGCATGATGAGTCATTGGAAAAACATTAACTATGGCATTGATGAGGCTTACATTTCTATCACTCGTAAAAACCAACTCCGATGAATCAAGCACAACAGTTTTGAACATCTCAAAAAACCAATTCCAACTATCTTTATTCTCACCATCTAGCACATCATATTCTAAAGGATAATGGTGCCGTTTAGGATCCTGGACCGTTGCAAAAATAAGTACACCACTATATCCATTTTTAAGAAAAGTTGCATCCACGGTTACAACTTTCTTCATCACTTTATAACCTTATAAATAAGAATATAAAATCTGATAACTTTCTTCATGAGTTCCACACAAAACGTTGATAGCTTCGTTTTTACCTCTCAAAGCAGTTCCATTTGCCTTGGATAATCATCACGCAATAGAGATGCAACTAGTTTGGCGTGCCTTTCCTCTTTGAGTTACAATTACTCTGACTTCCATGAGAGCATGTATGCATCTTGTTGTACGTTATAATAGAGAACATTTCAGAATTTTTAATCTTCGCAACTCGTAGTCCCCATTTACATCCTTAGGACATTTTAACACTAATTGCTCCTTATCTGATTTGACCAGCTTAAACCCAAAACTTTTTCTGACATGCGCCTCTATCCACCACTTCCTACACCGCCTTTCTGGTTTTAAGGGAAAAAATAAAGAGATTGGAAAGAATATCAAATGGACTGTACCATCCCTGTCATACCGTAAGTCCTTGACCCACCAACGAAACTGTCAGATATGGAATTTTGAAGAATTATACATTTGCAAAGTATAGCGAATTAGCTAATTAATGCATTTGCAGATACCAAAACGATAATGAAATTTCTACCAACAACAAATGCATCTAAGCGAATTGAAATCCCACAAGAACGTGGGGGAGAAAATGATACACGAGATTCTAGAACCCGTTTGAAGCATGGTAAACCCCTTGGCTCTAAGGATAAAAATCCTAGAAAACGAAAGGAAGCTGAAAAACATAATAACCCCAAAATGACTAGAAGAATTTGTAGGAACCAAATCACTCAGTTGATGAAAATGTTGATAAGGAGGAACCTGAAGAAAATCATAAGATTTCTATCAACTTTTTCATAATGAAAAGATATGGAATCAAAATAAAGTTAATTTCACTAATGATGTTTTCACATTCCTTGTGTCAAAGGACGTACATGATGAAAATGAAGATCCAGAACCAAAATTTGTATATGAATGTCAAAAGAGACATGATTGGCTAAAATAAAAAGATGCAATGCAAGTAGAACTTGATTCACGTAACAAACGAGACGTATGCGGCCCCATTACACCAACACCAAGAGATGTGAGGCCAGGTTGCTGCAAATGAGTTTTCATTAGAAAACGAAATGAGCAAAATGAGATAATGAGATATAAAGCTCGCCCTATGGCTCAAGGTTTATCTCAAAGACCAAATTGATTATGAGAAAACATATTCTCCTGTTATGGATGCAATCACATTTGGATATCTGATGAGCCTAGCAGCATATGAATTTAGAAATGCATCTCATGGATGTCGTAACGACATATCTGTATGAATCATTAGATACTGATAGCTATATGAGAATTCCCGAAGGATTTAAAGTACATAAGGAATTAAAATCCAAATCTAAAGAGTTACGTGCAATAAAATTGCAAAGATTATTATATAGATTAAAGCGATCTAGACATATGTTGTACAACCGTCTAAGTAAAAATTTAATGAAAGTGATATATTAATGATCTTATATGCACATGTGTTTTCATTAATTATTATCATCAAAATTTGTGATAATTGTTGTGTATGTTAATGGTATGAACATTATTGGAACTCAAGAGGAAATATAGAAAACACCAAATTATTTGAAAGGAGAATTTGAGATGAAAGATCTCGGAAAAATAAAATATTTTCTTGGGTCTAATGTTATTTTTATCCATCAATCTACATATACCAAAAGAATGTTAAGATGTTTTAAGATGGATATGCCAACTCCTCTCGGTATTCATATGGTTGTTAAATCACTAAAAGTTGAGAATGATCCTTTTCGACCACCAAAGGAAAACAAAAAGATACTTGGTCTTGAAGTATCGTATCTAAGTGCCACTAAATCACTTATGTATCTTACCAATTGTACTCGACCTGATATTTCATCCGTAGCTAATCTTTTGGCAAGATTCAGTTTGTCACCTATGAGAAGACATTGGAATGGGATCAAACATATCTTTCGCTATCTACAGGGAAGTATTGATTTATGATTGTTTTATCCTAGAGATTCTAAAGGTGAATGATTGGTTACACATATGTAAGATATTTATTAGATCCATGTAAAGCTCGCTCCCAAACAGGATACATTTTTACAATTGAAAGCACTGCTATTTTTTGGTGTTCTCATAAACAAACACTTGTGGCTACTTCTTCAAATCATATTGCAATCATTGCTCTTCGTGAAGGAAGCAGATAATGTGCATGGCTTATATCGATCAGTCGAGACATTAGAACGACTCGAGGAATCAACATCAGTGACGAACCACCAATTTTGTATGAAGATAACGCATCATGTGTTGCTAAACCGAAATAATGATAAATCAAAGTGACATAACTAAACATATCCTTCCAAAGTTATTTTTATACACTCAAGAGCTCGAGAAGAACAAAGAGATTTAAGTAAGATATGTTTACTAATCTCAAAACGCTGCAAATCTCTTCACAAAGTCTTTACCAACTTCGACATTCAGGAAAATGTTTTTAATATCGGAGTGCGTCGTCAACAAGATCTCTGAGACGACGAGGGGAGGTTGCGTAGTTATATATATATATATATATATATATATATATATATATATTTTTTTTA
>OVBE01013085.1:0-12952 GCA_900406425.1 Iberis pinnata
CAGCTATTTGAGCAATGATAGTTTGTAAAAACTAACAAGAATCAGTTGTAAGAGAAATCCTTAAGGCACTATGATCGAGCAATACTAATCAAAAATCAGCAAGAATCATATAATAGAAGCATCATTCAAAACAGTTAACAGCAATCAATCCATTATNAGTAATAAAATTAGAAGAGATAACCCATAATGTCATGAAGAAACTTTCACGAGAAGTTCTGCATTAGCATTTACATATATATGCATTTCAAAGATTTTTCAGGACTTTCAGGAGTTTTCAAAACATTATTGCGAATTTGGAGAAGGAAAGGAAAATGCACGGGATAGAACCAACTCAATGTTATCTCAAGTCAATTTCGACCAAGTTGCTACAAGCCTCAACCAAGTAGTCAGCTTGATCATGCACCATCGAGCCCGGCTCGATCACGTCCTTGTCCTGCCTCGACCAAAAGTTCCAAGACGCCTCGACCTGACTCAATCACCTTCTCTTGAGCTCCTGCACATCACCATCGAGCCAACTTAAAGGACAAGCTCCCTCGGCCAAGTCCCTCGATCACGGGCTCGATCACCATCTCCACCTAGATCGATCACGGGATCGAGCTTCTCTCAACCTCGACCACCAAGTTAGCCATCTCGATCCCGGCCAATCTTCTACATCTCCAAGCTGCGCCAGACTACTTGGCTGCCTTGATGGCGTGGCTCGATCAACCATCGAGCCAGCTCATTACATGCCTCGATCACTTGGCTCGATCATGGGCCAAGTCCCATGGTTACACCTGAGCTGCTTCACTCTTGTTTTACCACGCCTCGATCCCAAAGCTTCATTCTGAGCCGACGAATCAAACCAAGACGACCCAGTTTTGGGTTAAGAAGAACCATTAGGACTTTTAAACTTTTTTCTTTTAGCGTTTTTAGGGATTTTCTGAAACACTATAAAAACCCTAAAACGCCTCCATTTTGAAACAAGCTTTATTTTTAGCCATTTTTGGGTTTGTTTTTAGGTTTATTTTCTCTCTGTTTTGCTTTGTTGTTCTTGATGTTTCAACACATATTTTTAATTAAGTTGATGTTTAGCCTTCGATTTCTTCATTTTCATGCTTAGATTTAGGTTGTGAACTATCTGGTGCATGTTGATCTACTATTTTATGCCTTTAATCTTGTTTTTGTGTTGATCATCATTTCTGGGTTTGCTACTGTTTCATTGTTACTCTATTTTTCTGGGTTAGTGTTCTTGCTGTTCTTCATCCTCTGCATCTTTGATTTCATCTTCGTCACGTTTTCAGGCTTAGTGTTTTTGTTGTTCTTCATAGTTTGACTTTTGATCCTAATGTCTTACTTAGTAGTTATGCTTTCTTGTTATTTCTTATTTCGTACCCAACATGCATAGTGAGTAGTTCCCTTAGGTTCCTGAGGATGGGATAGACTGGTGTTGATTTCCTGTTCTTCCTAGGTACCTAAGTTTGATTACATCTAGATCCCTTATGTTTCACTACTCTTCATGCTCTGAAATATGATATTAGGCATTTCAGCACCCAGAAGGTGTTAAATGAAATGCTTGAAAATGGTGATTTCGGAGATTTGCATACCTAGCCTAAGAGATTAGATGTCTAGAGTGCTTATTGGCTTTAGTAGATTGGTTTTTTATGCCTTCTAGGTAGTGTACCGTTAACGAGAGTTAGGTATGGTGATTTCTTAGGTTGAAACCATTTATCAAGAGATTGGACTTGATTGCATATGAATCTGCTGTCTAGAGATTAGCTCATTATTTAAGGTATGTTAGGTGTTTAGGTAGTTCAGGAAGGATTTCTGGTCAATTACCCTCATTCTTAGGAAGTGCTTCCCATTTTATTGCATTTTTACCCATTTTACTTTCATGCTTTAGTTTCGCTTGCTATCTATCTTTAGTTTTTTTTTCTTATGCATGATTTCTTTCATTTCCTGTTTTAATTCCTGCATATTCTGTTTGCTAAGGACTTTTAGATTTAAAAAAATCCATCTTTTCATTTAGCTTAAATTAGTAATTCCAATTACATCTAGAGTTCTTAGCATCACACCCATTTGGATTGACACCTATCTATACTACAATGTCGTGATAACGTGGATAGGGAATTGACATAACACACTTGTAAAAGCTTGTTATCAATTACCCTAGCACGTTCTACCCATGTTATGCGACCAACGTGACGATGGAACCGGCTCGGCTCAAGCACGGAGTGAAGGTGGAATTTCACATAGAAGTATCGTTCTTTCCAGTTATTAACTTTACTTGGGGGATTTGATAATAGCTTGTACTTGGGAGCTAAAAAAATGTAGTAAAAGCCGGTGTGAAAACTAACTCCCGCCACGGTCTTGTTTAAAAATATCGAACGTCGTCACTGTCTCGAACATGTCAATATCAAGGGTTAGGTCTACCTCGGCAGCCCGCGTGAGGGCAATAACGACGATACAAAATAAGTCGGGTGTCAGTTGGAATATGGTGACGTTACGTCGTGCGTAGTAGGCCACCAAAAGCTCGTGCAAGGGAAACCATAGCCGCACGTGCTCAAAGTACTCCTCGAAAACAGAGAAGAACCCATGCGGCACCTCCCATGGGCGCTCCATTGGTGATGGGATCTTAAAATCAACCATTCCTCGGAGTAGCTTCGGGAAAGAAGCGCTGCAACACCTTCGATGGTTGATCTTGACGGTCCAACTTCCATTAAGTCATTGTCATTGTCCATTACTAGGGCAATCCGGTCAACAGTGTATTGGCTTGAGAAGAACTCCCAGCCAAAGATAGGGATATCCTCATTCGCTGGAGGAGTCGGAACATCCTGAGAATCAGTTTTTCATGCGATTGGGGTTGTAGGAATGTCGAACGCCATCGAAAATTCAGAAAAAAATTCAAAGATTTAGTTGAAAGAGAAGAGAAATTTAAGAACAAAGTTCCGAAGTTTACCTTTGCCAAAACTGAACTAAAATCCCTAATAAGAAAATGGGTATTAAAAGGAAAAAGCAACAAAACCCAAAGGTCGACATCACTAAACCTACGGCGTAGAGGCGCATGGTGGGGTCCACGTAAAAAAGTTGTTTTTCGTGTATTGGAAGATTGCCTCGAGCGCCGTGAAGTGATGTCAAGATGATTGGAATTTCCATCTCAAATCCAACGGCTCAGGTTGCGTACCGAACTCCTGCAGACGAGCTCAGCTACGCTAGGGGGGAGGGAAAATACTGTTGATAACGAGGTTGTTACCTCAACCATGGACCCGATCTAGAGATTCGACCCGACACATCCTGTCCTGGAGATACCGAGGATCTCGTGGGCCCCGAACCTAGGTTGATTAAGTTGGGCCTAAATAAACCCAAAATGAAGTCACCGATCGAAGATGAAGTCACCTCGGCAGGAAGGCGATTTAGCTAAATTAGTGAATATATTATTTATGGGATAATTCCAAATATTGTTAAGGAATATTTCCGAATATTTAGGAGAATATCATGTAACCTAGATTTAACATAATTCCTTATCATGTATCTATAAATAGAGAATTTCATGGTTCAAATTAGGGTATTCGATTCAATAATACCGACAAGAGTCAAGAGCAATTCCATTAAGCGATCGTACTAAAGTGGTATTTGTAGATTTTTTTTTTAATTGTGTATATTTAATAATTTTATCTTAATCTTAGTCGGCATTGTTTAATATTTGAAATCGGTTCACAATATATTCGGTTCAATTATCAAAATTTAATGGTAATATGATTTTAACTAAGGTATAAATTACAAACCAAATATGGAGTTTCATTTTTACAATATTTTTAAAATATATTTTATGCCATTAGAGGATATTTTGAAGGCAATACACATTTAATCCTCTTCTTCATCTCGATCTTCACAAATTGAGTTGCAATATTCTCCTTTATTTTCTATTCATCTTTGATTCTTTATCTCCTCTAAAAGGCCATCTTCAATTCATCTATTTTCTTTTTCGTAATAGAGAATTTGGGATCTGAGTCTGTGGATTGAAATTCTTATTGTTGTTCGAGGGTTTGAGTTTACATATATAATTGTAAACTTGCATATGTTATTTGGGTTCAATTTAATAATGAATAAGAGTTAGGGTTTGATTATATGATTAATGTAATCTATAAACCTTACTTAAGTGATTCTATTTTTAAAGGGGTATTAAAAAAATTATTATGCATACATTTATTTTATTAAGGGAGATTTTTCAAATCTACCACTTTGTTTTCTTTTACCACTTTATTGTGGTAGATGATATGTGGTGTATTTTCAATATGCTCTTCTAGATCTAATGAAGGTTTAATAAGTGTCAGAAACATAAAACGAGTGTCACGAGCATTAAATGTCAATTTTCATTTTCTTTTTCTTTTCATGTGGATGACTTAGATGTAAATATTGTCTACGAGGCGAATAAATACCAATAATAAGTAATTTGTCTACAAATGTCAGTCATAATTGTATGACTTAAAATGAATAATTTATTGTCTTTTTCCATGAACAAAAATTTCGTGAAAATGATGCATAATGTTATGTTAATGTTCGTATTGTCCATCATAATTGTGTCCATATGTTGTGTTACTTTTTTATTATGGACAACTTAGTGAAAATGTATTCTTCGAGATAAGTTATTGTCTATTGTTGTCTATCATATATGTGTAGTATTATCCATTATTCTCATTTACATTTGTCGTTCACGAGAATGGTAAAATTGTCCATATGAAGAAGAAGCAAGAAAGAGAGAAGAAGAAAGAAAGAGAGAAGAAGACTATAAACGAGATTGAACCGCGAGAGAGAGAGAAAGAGAGAGAGAGAAAGAGAGAAAAATCGGGTAAATGAATTAGTATAGGGTAGAACTGTCTTTCTACATCTCATAATATGATATAGTATAAAAAATATAGATATAATGGTATTATTGGTAATTATGTGTTAATATTATGGTACCATTGGTAATTTGCTCTTAAATGTAGTGCCTAAATTTTGAATATAGGCAATCAATGGTGACATTGTAAAAATCGGATTTAGAGACATCTTTCATAAAACCGCGAATAGTCACCTATTCACAGACTTTACAACATATTTTGTGATTGTAGTAAAAGTATTTTTTTCACGATTTCTCATATGAATATTTATTCACCAATTGAAGAACATACATAAAGTTGTACCTCATCAATTACCTAACAGTACAAACATAAAAACGCACTTAACATAAACAATATATATATATATATATATATATATTTTAATAATAAATTAAATAAACATAATTACAATAAATATATCTTATACATATAATTGTCCAAAAAAATAAAAGCAATTGGTTATAGATTTATTGAATTATTTTGTTAACTTCTTAATTGTGTTCAAGATTATTTTACCGAAAACTACTTTGTTCCTACCCAAATCAGACCCCAACCAAAATCTGAATATCTACCCCTAGGTGTAGTTGAAAAAATTATGCAAGAGTGCCCACAACGTCTTTTTTCGAACGTTTTTTTATGAAATCATTTGTAATATAACAATAACTAATGTATAGTAAATTTATAGTAAAAATTTCTCTAAAATTTTAAATTTTCAATAATTTTTTTGGTAACTAAAACAAAAAATATTTAGTAATAAAACCAATTATCCATACACTAAAAAACATTATTGTTTTAAAAAAAAACAAATATCACTATATACATTATTCTGCACCTTTAATTTTTATTCACCATTCAAATACTATCCCGCACCGCTAATTGTCCTGCACCGCTAATTTTGTTTCCCACACCACACTTAAATATACCGTCCGCTTATTTTTTTAATCATGCACCACTTAAGTTATTGTTACCTTTCGGACCCATAATATATACGAATATATGAAAAATTCTTATGATGTTTGATTGATTTAATTTGTGACTGAGACATTTTAGTTTATTTTCTTATCATTGATTGTTTCGTATTTGTGAGCAGATCGTTGTATCTAATCGCAAATTTTTATTACCACTCATTTGTGGAATAATTCATAGCGAGGATATCCCAGCTATTATGGCCATCCGACCCTTACTTTTGATATGCGATCAGGAATGTTGGTATTTTACAAAATCCAGGAAATACACAGTAAAATCAGGGTATGAACTAGCTCTATCCACACATGAGAGTCACATCGATGATTGGTTCTCGTTACCTTCACTAGCTCCATTGATTGCAACAGTTTGGAAACTAAATGCTCCGTTGAAGTTGAAACACTTTTTATGGCAAGCTTTACCAGGTGTAGTTGCTGTTAATGAACAACTAATTCGTCGAAAATTGCGAACAGATGATGTTTGCGCTCGTTGTGGATTGAAATCGGAATCCATTAATCATGCATTGTTTGTTTGCCCCCCAGATTTACAGTGTTGGACCCTCTCGACAATCCCGTCACCGCTGGGGATTTTCCCATCTGATAAGTTGTTTGAGAACATGCAATATTTGCTTCAAGGAGCTGCAAATCCTTTGTACAAAACGGTATACCAAATTTCCCCGTGGGTGATTTGGTATATATGGAAGCAAGGAATGCGAAGTGTTTCAATAACTTAAACTGGTCACCAATGGATATTATTGATTTAGCCTCAAAGGATTCTGAGCAATGGTTAGCAGTACACTCAGGAACTGTTTCAGAGGTTCCGTCTATATCCCAAGAGCTAAGGCTGAGGAATGACACCATCTAGTGCTCAACGGATTAGTGCTTATTTGATGGTTTGTGGAAGTCAGGAGATACCATAAGTGGGTTAGGATGGTATGTTCCGCAGGACAACAGTGAGCCATCCCTTTTTGGCAGTGCAGGGGTAAGGAGTGGTAAAACACCCTTACATACTGAACTGCTCGCGTTCATGTGGGCGTTGAAATGTTTATGGAGTCAGCGGAGGACGTGCTCGATTTTCATTACTGATTCAACAAAGTTAGTAAATCTATTGAAACATCTGGAGGAGTGGCCAATCTTTGCAGCAGAACTAGCATAAATTCATCATATGCGTAGTGTTTACCATCAGTTTGAGGTGATACACAGGAAAAGAAGCTGGAATAAAATTGCGGACCACTTAGCACGATCAGCCAGATCACACAACTGCCTTGCTTCTTTTGTTGACACTTCTCTTCCGAGTTGGTGTCCTCAAATTCATTTACGTCTTAGTCTACTTTTGCTATTTTTGTTATTTTGTTGTCAAAAAAAAAAATCGCAAATTTTAGAACTAGATCATTACTACAAATAGTGAATAAAAATGTAAGTAGTTTCACCGTTACTGATTGATGGATTAAGTCACGAACAATTTTTAGTTGGTGTCGATAAACCTGCTTTTTGAATAACCAAACCAAAAATGTTTAGCATCTTATTATTAGGACAATCCATTAGATTATAATTTGGTGGAAAATTTGTTCATGATTTATAAAATATATTTTTTCAATACATAAAAAGACAAATGAGAAATATATATATATATATATATATATATATATGTTGAAATATTAGAAGAAAAAGCATGATCTTGGTTTCTTGGTTTTTAATGGCTTCATCTTCTTTGCTTTTGGTGGCCTCAAAGCTACCCTTATTGCTGTATCAAACACTGCCTTTACATTCTGTTAAAGAAGGAAAAAAGAAGTGTTTTTTAAATTACTTTTTTCTTTGTAGAAAGATAAAATTATTATTTTTGCTTCTGGCAAAACATAATGCTTGATTGGAAAGTTGAAAATTAGTACCTGTTGGGTTTTGGAGCTGCACTCTAAATATCTAATGGCTCCAATCAGCTTCCTTAATTCTTCTCCCTATTACTCAAATTCATTCACATTCTTACAATTTGTAATTGGTAACATATTGTTTTGTCAGCACTTATTTTTTTTATTTTTTTGTCAACACTTATATGAATTATTTTATTATTATTTTGAGTTAGTTTATTTAATTATTTCAGATTTATTTGTGTACCTGAATAGATGAAATAGAAGTTGCGCCAGGATTATCCTTCAAGTACTGCTCGTCATCCCTCAAATCTATAAAACATATTTTCTCTAATCAATAGACAGGACAGGACCCACGCAAGAGGAAACACCGACACTTGATAATATTTATTTATTATCATATTTTATTATCTTTTTTTAAATTCAGTTTTTGATCATAATACTTAATTCTAATAAAAAATGTAAAAATTAAATCATTAATTACTTGATCAAAATTATTTCACGGATTATACAAAATATAAATAATTATTATCTCACTTAAAAGATAGTTATTTATTTTACTGTTTTTGCGTCGCATTATTTTACAAAACTTTTTTTATTACAAAACTTTTAGCTCATAAACACTGCAAACTTCTACCTACGAAATCATAAATGATAAACTTTTTTTCATGTTTGTCACTTAAAAGTGAAAATAGCATAAATACACCATTTCACAAAATCACAAAAAATAATATAAAAATATCTACTCACATATGATAGAACGTAACATTTCAGGTACCCATTTAGGTTCGGGTTTTCGGTAAGGAGATCTACATCCCATTCGGGTATTTTATAGTTGCGGGTCGGTTTCAGGTATTTTAACTTCGGGTTCGAATCGGATTCAGATATTTGAAGTTTTATTAACAAAAAAACACAACAAGAATGCATGGACAAAAATGACCAGATGGAGTGACGAATATTGCTCCATTAGGAAATTTGCTGACGGATGTCTATCCGTCAGTAAATTTCTGACAGATATTTACTGACGGACGATCCCGTCACCAATCCGTCACATAACCGTCAGTAGATTTTCCCAGTACAAAGTAGCCATTTCAACGTTGTCAATGGTTATATTCGAATTTCAGTAATCTGTCACAAATAACGCCTATATAATCAGACAACTCTACCTTCATTTTTCACAAATTCAACACATACTAATATATGAGTTGATTCATGTTTTATACTTATAATTAATCGTAAAAGGAAGTTTAATTAAATTTTACGAAAACATATTTGATACTCGAAAGTGTTTGTAACGATATATGATCTTAAACTCTGAAGTTCGAAAATGTAAAACGTACATTTACGAAATGTCAATTGAATGTAAATATTAACACGATATAGACATGAAATCCTAATCATTCATCTAAATGAGCAACACTAATCATTTAAATTGAAACCTTAAACCCTAAATCATTCCCTAAATCATAATTTGTGGTTACTAACAGATTACTGACGGATATAGGGATATCGTTAGTATTCCGTAAGAAACCTTCAATTTTTTGCTTGTTTCAGATTCCCAAAAAATTGAAACATGCAAATATTCAATGTTTTTTTGTTATTGACGGATTACTGACGTATCCGTCTGTCAGTAAGTCCGATATTAAAAAAACAAAACTAGACTCTTCTTCTTATGCATTTGTTCTTCTAGAAAAAACCATAAAATCGACGATTCAACCCTCAATCACCATTTCAAGGTTCTCAACCGATTTCAAACCGATTAAATGGCTAATCAAAGGTTAGTTTAGGGTGTAGGATTAGTTTTAGCTGATTTGATTGGTGATTTTGAGAATTTTTTATGTTTGTTATATTTTTAGGGTTTTTGAAAATTTGTTGATTTAGGGGTTGAAATTGTGTAGATGATTTTTAGGGTTGAAATTGGTTGGTGATATTGAAAATTTTTGATGTTTGTTAGAATTTTTGATTTTGGAATTTTTTAGATATTTACGGTTTTTGGAATGATGATTTTGTTTCATTTTTAGAAACTTTAGAAATTATTAAATGTTGATTGTTAGATGTTTTGGAAAGTGGTTTTTGTTTAGGGTTTAGGTTGATTAATTAGATTTCTAAAATTTAAATTATAAATTAAAATTAAATTTAATAATTTAAAAATAAAAAAATTAAAATTAGTAATTATCAACTATATTTAAAATTTTAAAAAATTATTAATTATATTTTAGATTCACAAATTATTATTACCAATTATAATTTAATCATTTTTTTTAAAAATTACTCATAAATGATTCTAATAGTTTAAAATATTTGGATAATTTTAAACTATACTAATTTACTGACCGTAAATTTCAGTTTTTACGGTCGATTTTGAGGGCAGCTAGAGATAGGACAGTCCTCATGACCCTCGTCTGGGTCCACTCTTGGTACTCATGTGCCTGAGACCCAGGCACCTGAGGGACCTCCGATATCCCGACAACGGATATCGATAGATGAGTTTCTACTACAGCTCGGGCGGGAGCGATTGACAAGACTCCACCCATCTGCTCAAGGCGGACGAACTGGTTTCCGCAGAAGGAAAACGGGATCACCTTGATGCACAGACTACTACGCATGGCATACCCTACGTTTAGGGAAACGCCACCCACCAACCAAGAATACTGGTTCTACTGTTTCACGGTAGGAGTTATATAATTCAAGTTACCAAACAAATTAACATATATAGTTACTAACTTTAAAATTTTTAAATATTATAGATCGAGTTCAACTGGGAACCCTCAATCACCTCCGAAGTCAAGACGGAGTTCATGGCTACGACGTCCCAAACTTACACTAGCCATGTCTATGCATGGAAGCATACATGGTACACTGAGCCGAAGAAGCACACGGGGATGCCTGATGAAGTCTTGGAGGGCTTCGTCAAATATTGGGAGGAAGAAAAGACCAGACAGAGGTTGACGACGAACAAGCAGAACCAGTATAGTCCACGAGATGGTAGGAGATCTTGACTACCAACACCGGTTCCAAGAGTGCGGTCACTCGAGCCGCTGAGATGGTATGAATACATTTTAAGTATACCAAACTTAATAATTGAATATTGAATCTAATTTTGATTCCCATTTTAAAACAGGAGCGTGAGACTGACCATCCACCGACGCCCATCGAGTTTATGGAGGACATCCACACGAACAAAGAGACGGGTCAGGTACAAGATCCGCTTGTTCGAGAGGTTGTGGAGACGAAAATGAAGCTGATAGAATAGCGGACATCTAAGGAGTCTATTGATGGTGGCAACCTCCCGTTGGATACCCAGTATGAGATTGCGTCTCAGGGATGTAATATCTTAATTACATTTCAAAATATTTCATATCAACAATGTCTTAACATAATGATTTTTTTTTATTCTTGTAGGAAACGAAGAAATAGAAGGGTGCCTGTTAAGGCTCGGGAACATGGCCTCCTACTGTTTCCCAGGATCCTCTCGATCGAGGGATCCATATCAAGACGAGGATCTGAGGCGAAAAGACGTAGCTTTGGAGGCCATGCAGCAACAGATGGTTGAGATGCAGGCCGCGCAAAAGGATTAAGAAGCTCATATCCAAGCTCGTCACGAAGCCCAATTCTAAGCCCAGCTCAAAGCCGAACAAGAAGCCCAGCAAAAAGCTAAGCTCAAAGCCGATACCTGACGGATTTTGCATTACTGACGACCTAGTACTGACGGACAATATCCATTAGGTTTCTGTCAGGAATGCTGATTCCTGACGGATTCGTGACGGTTTTGTCCGTCAGTTTAGACGTATTTTCTTGTAGTGAAAATCGAACCAAACGACATAAAATTTTATAATTTGGATCGATTTAAAATTTTAATTAGTGTTAAACATGTTTAATAATTAGTTGAAATTTGATTTTTTTTTTTTTTTTTTTTTTTTTTGAAANTCTTATAAAAACGGCGCAAATATTGAAAAGCATTAAGAGGGAAACTTTTATTACCTAACTTTGTTCCGACGAGAACAATGGGAATGTTAGGCATATAATGTTTCAGCTCCGGAAGCCACTGTATAACGCATCAAACTAAGTAATATTAATCTTACAAAAATAGTGGTTAGATGAAAAAAAAATTGTAATCAACTTAATTTTTTTTCTCTTAAATGCAATTTTAAACATTACCTTTTTGTAAATATTCTCGTAACTGGCCTTGCTAATAAGGGAAAATGCTAATAAGAACACATCTGCTGCTCGGTAACTTAAAGGCCTAAGCCTGTTATAATCATCCTGCCCTGAGATTTTCACATCAGAAGTAATAAAATAGTATATATAATCATTAATTTATCCGTTTGATAAACTAAAAAGTTATTATACCGGCAGTATCCCAGAGACCGAGATTCACTCTACTCCCATCGACCACCACATTTGCACTGAAATTATCGAAAACTGTCGGAACATAATCCTGTAAATTACATATTTAAATCGTTTATATCCTAACAAAATAATTATCAATATTGTAGAAAATACAGTAGTTTGGTTGGCTTCAATTGAGGTCAATGGTTAAAATTTTTTTTTTTTTTTTTTTTTTTTAAAANTTTCACATTTACGTTTATAATTTCCAATATATATATAAACATTAATTATCACATACATTAGTATTTTTCTTTTTCCATTGGTATTTACAAGTTTTTCTAGAAATCTTTGTAACGAGAGCATTAGCCATGGATTTGTATCAGTACTAAATTACATAAAGTCAGTTAAAAAAACTTCAAGAGACTAACCGAAAATTTAGAAGATTTCTAATAAAAAATTGGTTTAAAATTAAGAATAAATGAAGTACCGTAGGAAAAGTATTGCTGGTATATGAAATGAGCATACAAGTCTTTCCCACTGTTCCATCTCCGACAGTCACACACTTGATGAATCTTGCTGTGCTCATTTTTTCTTTCAATTTCTTTTATTACCGAACAAGTATATATGTTTATGAACGAATAGACGTGGTAAGGGTTCTTAAGAAGCTTTTTCTGGTAATGATTGTAGTTGTTTATTGGTGAAATGGATTATTCTGATTATAACTATTATAGTTGAATACAATTTTTTATGGGTAGGGAGGAAATTTTAAGCAAAACAGACATGTGTAAAATATGTAGACAATGATTAATAGTCTATGTATAAAAGTAGATAAAAAATATTAAAAATTAGTGTATTAAATTGGATATTCAAATAATTTCTTGTATTAAAATGAAAAATTTCCAAAAAAATACATATACATATACAATATTGAATATATATA
>OVBE01013087.1:0-12948 GCA_900406425.1 Iberis pinnata
AGACATAAATTTAGAATCAAAAAGTTAAATCTTTTGAATGAATTTAGTAAGATAAGAGAAAAATCCACAAAACATGAAAACCACAAAAAAATATTACTGGACGTCCGCGGACAAACCCATCTGGACGCGGGCCTTATTGGACGCGGACATAATTTGTCCAGTGTCCATGCGGGCTTGTCCATTTAGCGTCCGCAAAAAATAGTGTCCATACGGACAAGCCCACATGGACGCGGACATGCCCAACTGACAGCCCTATGTCCAACTCTAATTAGTACGAGGTCTTTTGGAAAGAAAACCGAAAGTAAATCTATGCGGGCCAATCTCTTAGGTCCAAAGTGGACAATCGTCGGACAATATAGAGTTGGACATGGGCTTTCACAATCCCAACAATTGTTATCATAGCCATGTTGACGAGAAATCTGTAAGAAAACCAAAATACTGTTCGAGTTATGAATGAAAGGTATGTGTGGCAGAGATCAAAGTCGGAAGATCCTGGAAGTCAGTTGTGGGACACGAGATGAATGTGGTCCTTCGTACAAAGTCTCACATTGGAAACTAAGCAAAAGAGAATCTAATATATAAAGAGATGTCCAACTCTAATTAGTACGAAACCTTTTGGGAAAAAAACCAATAGGAAATCCATGCGGGCCAGTCTCTTAGACTCAAAGTGGACAATATCGTACTAATCGGACAATATAGAGTTGGACATGAGCTTTCACAATCCCAACTGTTAACTGTGGAGTTACCAATTCCAGGAAGACCACAAATCCCTATTAATCTAAATTCAACCAAATCTAGCTTAGCAAATGTCTCATTTTTTTCCAAAAAATGTGTTTTACATCATTAATAATATATCACGAAAGTAAATAATATAAAATTAAATTATTTTTTAGTAAATGATATAAAATAGAGTCAGTTTTTAATAAATGATACTAAATCTATAATTTTGCATCATTTAGAATAAATATTGTTATTTTCCAAATAATTACATCATTTTTAATAAAAGTGATATCAATAGTTTATAATTTACATCACTTTATAATAACTGACATACATTATAAATACTGGAAAAAATATAAATTTACATCAATTAATAATTTATGTATTTTTTTATTAACATCAATTAAAAACTGATATAAATAATATATCACATAAATAAATAATGTAAAATAAAATCATTTAATAGTAATTGATATAAATATCATTTCTTAGTAAATGACATAAACATATAATTTCACTTTGTTTCTTCTATTGTTATTAAAAATTGCAGAGAAAACTACTAAACAAAATTATAAATAAAAGAATTACATGGGCCCATTAAGAGTTTTTGAGTATGACTTTGTATTATTTAGCTTAAATTACTTGTTAATGGAACACTTCTTCAACGTTTGATAAGGTTAACCTTATTGGTTGGCTTAATATAGAAAACTTTACCGCTTGACTTAATAGATAATCTCTTTCTCTAGTCGCTAATTTTTTGCAGAAAGCTTTAAAGTTCTAGAGAAAAAGAAAATCAAGATCTTAATTACTACAAGAAAAAATATCTTTTTCATCAAATAAATAGTATCAGAAAAATAAGTAAGGTTAATTTAAATTATTTACTAACAAACAATGTATAATTTACAGTTTAGCATCAATTATTATAATTGATGTTTTTACTATTTTTTTTACATCGTTTGAAATAAACTTGATACAAAATATATATGATTTGCATCACTTAAAAGTATTGATACAAAATATGGATTTATAATGATTTAGTTAATGGTTGATTTACTAAATTTTGTTTACGTCTATTATAAATTGATACAAAAACTAAATCAATAAAATAAAAGATGCAAAGTTAACGTCTATAATAAAATGATGCTAACATAATTTTATTTCTAAAATCAATAAATATAGGTAATATTTTGGTTATATAAAGTTGCTGCTATAATTCTAATTTGTTTCAAAACATTCAATGCTAATGATATAAATATTATATTAAAAAAATTCAAAATATTTATAGCTATTTAATAATATAAATGAGTCAAAATTACATATAATTTTGGTATAGGTTTATATAAAATATTTTTATTATATTTTGATCAATGATTTTCAACATTATTTTAAGTATATCAAAATCTTGAATTAAGAAACTTACACTAATAGATTATTAACTAAAAAATGAATTTACTGTATTGCTTAATTGAATTTTCATATATATATATATATATATATAATTTTTCTGTATTTAAGCAAACAAACGAAATAGCCTAGAAATAGATAAAATATTCTAGATTTGGTGTGCCATAAATCAATAAACCACAAAAAAATCTAAACAAGACGCAACAGATTAGATTCAGATTTACTTAAACAATGTGGATTTTTTTTTTTAAGATTGTGGTTTTGATATTTTTTAAATAATTTTATAAGTGGAACACAAATTTTCTGAATTTTCTTTTAGATATACTTTAAAAAAATACTGGTAGTTGGAAAAAGAAAATGTTTTATAAAATTAACTTTATCTTCGTAAAACAAATTATTTGACTACAATTTATTTTTTGCTATAGTAAAAAATAGTTATTTTACTATATTTTTTCCACTCCTATTATTTCTCCTCCACCAACAAGATTACCAACAAGATTTGTTGAGAAACGTGTGATAAGTTATAAAAAATCTCTTATCACTTGATAATCTCTTAAAGCCTCCAAACAAATTTTTTTTCTTATTTTCCATATTTTTATAATATTGAGTTCTATATTTATGACTTTTCTTCTTTTTCTTCTGTTGTTGAAATTTTTATACTCAAAATTTTTCATCAAACAATAATAGTCTAAAATACATTAAACAGAAGATGATCAAGATGTGTAGAATATATGTCTTTCTACAATTTATGGAACATAAAAGTTAAAGGTACCCTAATACTTTCTGCTTATTCAAATTCATATAATATTGTGTAAATTTTCATAAGTGATCTAATTTTTGTAATGTAACCAATATTTTTAGGTTTCAAATATCATCAAATATGATGATAATTTAAAAAATCTTCAGACACACACGAATCAACTTACGATCATACAACAAGAGGAAGAAGTTGTGCATATAGAAGAAGAACTAAAGTTTTCAACATGAAAAACGATGTTGACAGAACAAATCATAGTACAAGATGAAGATACCATATAATGTCATTGTTATCTTACTTAGACGGATGAATGTATTTTGTATTTTTTTCATTATTTTAGTTAGGATTTATTGTTTAAAGCATGTATTTTTTAAAAGAAATTGTAACTTTTCATTTATAAAAGTAAAATTAATAAATAAAAGATGAGTTATTGATTTTGTATTATTTGTCTCATAAACTCTAACTACCGCATAAAAAGGAAAAATAATATAATAAAATAATATCTTTAAATATTTTTATTATTAATAATAATATATTATTATTATTAAATTAAATAAATAAATTTATAATTATCATTGATTATTTAGAATTGATATAAATATTTAACATCACATACTATAAATGTAACAAACACTAACATCATTTATGCCAAATGTTTTAGCTTTTAATACCATTTTTTTGTAATTGACACATGTTAGTATCATTTATAATAAATAAAACTAATATTAACATCAATTTTATAAAATGATACAATATTTAAATTATTTATAATAAATGAAACTAATTTTAACATCGATTTTATAAAACGTTGCAATATTTAAATCATTTTAATAAATGACACTAATATTAACATCAGTTGTATTAATCGATACAAAATATAATATTATTTTTTAATATCTTAAACCCTAAACCCTAAACCCTAAACCCTAAACTCTAACATCAATTACATAACCGATTCAACATTAACATCAATTATTTTTATTGATGTAAAATATTTTCATCATCACTTATTAGATCACTTGTTAAAATGATGTAAAATTCATTTATATCATTTATAAATGATTCAAAATTTGAAAAAATGACTCAAAACACCCTTTTTCTTGTAGCGATATGAGATCTCATCCAAACTAAGTCGTTGAAATAAGATGGTCTCATGGAAATAGAAAGTTTCTTTGAAACATCTGAGGCTATATTCTCGACCATTGCTGCTTCATTATCCCTGGATCAATGCATGCATGAGTTAATTCGTCATACAAATTAAAAAATCACATTGACATGAAAAAAAGAAACGTTTTATATAGTGTTAAATTTAGATATAAATGGTATGTATACATTTTTTTTTTTTTTGATGACCAGGGAGTTCTGGGCCGAAGCCCGTACATTTCCCTAGGGCGAAGCTCAAACCATGTTATATAATTCTCCTTTGGAGAGCAAACCTCTCCCACCGTGAATCGAACCCAAGAGCACAACATCACCAACGACTGCGCTTAAACCAACTGGGCCAACTCATCGTTGGTTATGTATACATATTTTATAAGGACTTGTAGGAATAATTCATAAATCATTAACACACATCATCATGTGATCTTTACTTTCACTTGAAAAGTTGATTTAGTAAGAGAATCTCACACCCTCTTCAATCATGTTTTGAATACCCACAAAATAAAAACAATATCATGAAAGAGAAAAAAACAATTGAAGCAGATACCCGGGTTCTAAGACTTACTATTGATAGATTTATTACATACTACAATTTTTTAGAACTCCTTACATAAGCCTTATAATCCGGTCTTATTAGAAGAAAACCTAAATTTTATTCTTTCTAAATGAACCATACCATACCTAGGGGCTCTTCGATCATTGATTCCCAAAACATAATCCTAACACAACTAAAGCCTTTATAAAAGTTTTTGTATTTATGTACTTTTTTCGTTTCGTGAATGATGAATATGAATTGTTTATGTGAATGAAGAATTGTCTGTGTGAAGGATGAATGGTTTATGTGAACGGTGAATTGTCTGTGTGAACGATGAATCGTTCATGTGAATGAACAAAATTACCTATTTTTCAAATAAAAACAATAGTATTTATTTTTCAAATTAAAAAATAAAAGTACCCATTTTCCAAATTAAAGAACAAAAAGTACCAATATACAAAATTACTCTTTGTAAAATATACTCTTTTGATATTCGGCACTTTGTTTTGCAAAGAAAAATAAAAAAACTATTTTTTCAAGGGTTGACTTTAGTATTCCCCCCAAACTTTGTGCATACACCTTATTTCCCCCCCGAACTTTGCAACTCTTTAGTAAACCCCCTGAACTTCATCCTCTCTTTACAAAACCCCCTAAACTATTCGATTTCTTTATTTTCCTCCTTCAGCGTTTAAAAAGGCAAATTGCGATTAAAACTCTTAAAAAAAAGCGATTAAAAATTGCTTTATGGGTTAAGTTTCAAACCGAAAGCAGTATATCACATGACCAATTCTGGTTCAAATTAAAACTTAATCGCCAAAAGCTTTTCATAAGCTTTTTTCCTTCATCTGGCCATAGACATAGAGAAACAAGGTTAATCGCCAAAAGTTTTTCAGAAAATAATCACATAGTGAGTTTGTTATACACTCCATTATATATCATTATCAAATTTTAACATTAGAAACAATCAAAACTTTCTTTTAACTCATATTCCGTTAGACTTGATTCTCCTGTATCTTCTTCTCTTCTCTTCAATAACTTACGACACATCACAGTACCAACAAAATCAAGCATCCCATATTTCACAACCTCCAACCTCTTCTCACTTTCCATAATTGAGAATCCGAACCGTTGAGTCCAAGTGGTCACAACCTCTGTTGCAGCAGGTAATACCAATCTACAAACTCCCATTTTAGACATCTGTTTCTCCAATTCATTCATAAGCACTCTACACATCCCACTTCTCCTGTAATTACACAATGTTGCCACCAATGGAATCTCAAATACATCTTGATTACTACGGAATCAACCTTCACATGAAACAACAGAAGTCCCTTCTTCTAAACACTTTAGATGGAATCTTCTTTGACATTCTTCTTCCCTAGTCTCTCCAATATCGATTTTGACTTAACCCACCCTAACTATTTTTTCACGTGTTAAACTTAATATTTTTAATATTGGGTTAAGTTTTAATTTGAACCAGAATTGGTTATGTGATATACTGATTCATATGAAATTTAACCCATAAAGCAATTTTTCATCGCTTTTTTAAGAACTTTAATCGCAATTTGCATTTTTAATCACCGAGGGGGGGGGGGGGNGGGGTTTTGTAAAGAGAGGATGAAGTTCGGAGAGTTTACTAAAGAGTTGCAAAGTTCGGGGGGAAATAAGGTGTATGCACAAAGTTTAGGGGGAATACTAAAGTCAACCCTTTTTTCAACCATTTATGGAAAAGAATAGATACTATTTTAAAACAACTTTTTAAAAACATCAAATTTATCAAAAATATGGATAATTGTACTTAAATATTATTATATTATTTTAATCAACACTTCATCACAAATTTTGAAAATAAAATATATATTTAGTTAAGATAAATATAACACATATTAAATTCTAATTTAATTTAATATTTTAATAATATTTAACAATTATTATTTAGGATTTTGGTAATACAAGAAATTTTTATTATATATAATTATCAAAATATCAAAACAATTATTATTTAATATTTTAAGAATATTTATTAATTATTTTTAGGATTTTAGTGATACAAGAATTTTCTAAAAACATCAAACTTATCAAAATTTTATAAAAGTGTATTTAAATATTTTCATATTATTTTAATTAACAATTCATCATAATTTGTGAAAAAATATAAACTTAGTTAAGATAAATATAACATATATATTAACTTATAATTTAATTTAATTTTCTTAATTATTAATTATTATTTAGGATTTTGGTAATACAAGAACCTACCTTTTTGTCTCCGGTCTCGTTGTGGCAAAGTACGATGACCAGCATCTTCCTTCCGTCCGAAAATCTGGTGTCGTGTGTGAGGTGGTGCAACGTCGTCTCGGTGCGGCTGTCGGGTCATCAGACCTCCAGCTCAAGCTAATTCGCAGATGTTTGGCGGTTGTGAAATTTTAGGGTATTCCTAAAATTTCCAGGGTTTCCTTTAGTTTAGAACTTGGGCCCGGATCCGTCTGTGAGCTTGGAAAGCCTATCCGAACTTAGATGGGTGAGCTAAGTGGGCTTTCTGATTATAATAGTTTTTACATTTTTAAATATACATTATGTTATTTTAATACAAACAATTAAATATTTTAATTTGTATTATTTTTAATAATATCGATGGTAAATATCTTGGCGTTCCGGAAAACTTTGCTCAAATGAAATCGGACATCTTTGGATTGATAGTGGATAGAGTTAGACAAAAATCTCATAGTTGGACGTCTAAATTCCTTTCCATGGCGGGAAAACAGGTGATGCTTCAATCGGTTTTAACAGCTATACCGGCATATACTATGGCTTGTTTCAAAATCCCACGCTCTCTTTGTAAGAAGATCCAGTCGGTTTTAACACGTTTCTGGTGGGATGCATCATCGGAAAAACGTCTTATTAGTTGGGTACCCTGGAACAAATTAACGGCTCCAAAAAACACCGGTGGTTTGGGCTTTAGAGAGATCGAAGCTTTCAACGACTCCCTTCTAGCAAAACTGGGATGGAGGATTATCTCCAATCCTACCTCTTTACTAGCTCGCCTACTACTGTCTAAGTACAGCTTAAATACCTCTTTCATGGACGCTCCACTTATGTATAGACCATCCCATGGTTGGCGTGGCATCCTCGCGGGTAGAGAAGTGCTAAGGAAAGGCCTAGGATGGCTTGTTGGAGATGGTGCATCCATTAGAGTATGACAAGATCCTTGGCTCTCTATCTCTCAACCACTTATACCCATCGGACCACCTACTGTTCACTTACAAGATCTTAGAGTAAGTGATCTCTTATCGTCAGATAAGTTATCTTGGAACTGGACTGTAATTGACAGCCTTTTACCGCAGTATGCGGATATAATACGCCACCTACCTACGGGATCTTCTCGATGTCATGATAAATTAGTTTGGATACCTGCAAAATCAGGAATATATACCACACGCTCTGGTTACAGTATTACCGCCACCTCTTCTCTCCCCGTAACTCACATTAATTTCAAATGGCAGAATCATATGTGGAAGCTTCCCACTACTCTGAAGATCAAATCTCTGCTATGGAAATCATCTGTGGAAGCTCTTCCAGTTGGTGTACAACTAGCATGTAGAGGTATTACACAAGCTCTGTTGTGTCCAAGATGCGGAATCCCGGAATCCACCTCACACCTCTTCCTTCATTGCCGATTCGCATCTCAGGTTTGGTCCCTTTCCCCTCTATGTAATCTGCAGATCAATCCTGGGGACACTATAATGATGTTTCTGTCGAAGGCAGCCTTATCCTTTTGTACTCCTCCAGTGAACTTACAAAGAGCAAAATTATTCACCTGGATTTTATGGTATTTGTGGATAGCTAGAAATAATATGCTATTCTCTCAAAACTCTTACTCTGCTATAGAGATTGTAATGAAATCAACTCAGGAAGCCAAAATTTGGGAAGTGGCAGTATGTAAAGACATTCAACCAGCTCTGTCTTCTTCAACGTCATGGTCCCTACCTTACTCTCCTTCTGGGTTGTATTGCTTTGTAGATGCAGCATGGAATGACGACAAAAAATTAGGTGGTCTGGGCTGGTGCTTTCAAGATCATCTCGGCATCACTATCGGCTCGCACTCTCATCTGCTGGATCATTGCCAATCGGCTCTCTCGACTGAAGCAGTTGGAGTCCTTTCAGCCATGAAGTCTTCTCTTCTCTCTGGTTATAGAGAGATTATGTTCCTTTCAGATTCTCAAATACTGATCTCCATTCTCAACTCATCGTCGACTCATACCGAGCTTTACAGTGTTTTGAGCGAGATTCGTTTTCTTAAATATGAATTTATTTCTATCTTGTTCTGTTATCTTCCTCGCTCAGCAAACGGTTTAGCTGATTCTTTAGCAAAACAGGCACTTTCTAGCCTTAGACATCTTGTTTGATGATTTTTATTTAATGATATCCTAGCTTTTGACAAAAAAAAAAAAATCTTACTGTTGCTGAGTACAACATCAAGCATCACTCAACGCTTATCTTGATGTCGCATCTTTGTGCTTGCTAAGATGTCCTTTTTTCCTTAGTTTTTTTTTTTTTTATATGTATCGTTTCTGATAAATATTTTTTCAATTTCCAAACTCTAAAAAAGTTGTTTAGAGAGATAACAAATATCGTTTCAATATATCTCGATTATGTGTATATCTCTTGAAATTGAGGCGACCGAAATCATGTCCTTTAAAAACAAATCCCTCCTACTTCTTAGTTAGGTCAACTCATGGTTTATAAATCAATAATGTTTGTAACTAATTTTGTGCTACTATTGAGGTTTGGTATATATATATCTTATTCTTATCGTAGTTATCTTAACATATGTAAATCTTAACAGATTTAATTTTGATCACCGATCGAAATAATTAACAGAAAAAGATATGATTCTAAACTTGCACTACAAAAAAAGCGTGGACAAAAATGACTGGAGAGACTGACAGATTTGAATTCCTAACGAAACACGTCAATCCGTTAGGAAAATGTCATCAGAAATTCCATCAATAAGTCCGTTAGTATATTCCGTCAAGAATTATTAGTCAGTAAGTCCGTCAAACTGAAAAGGAGAGGGTACTTGTTGCGAGAGGCACAAAGTGACAAAAGAGCTTCTGACAGATTATTGACGGAATTTTCATTACTAACGGATGAATAATATCCGTCAGGTTTCTGTCAAGAATGCCGATTCCCGACGAATTCGTGACAGTTTTGTTTTTCAATTTAAATTTAGTGTGTTTTCTTGTAGGGAATTGCTTTAATAATTTGAGATCCTCAATATCATATATTTATTTCAGGTCATGGTATGTAATTTGTGGGGTCAATGTATTTCATATTGTCCATTGATATAGCTAATAATTTAATAATACCGCCCTTTCGTGTTTTAATAACTAGTACTGACCAAAGAAATTATAACAATAACTTATCTTTTGCAATATCTAAATAATTAACAAAACTTCTTCACAACGTTACATCATTAACAACTTTACACTATATTCAAACTGTATTTTCGAATTCAAACTCTTATTTTCGAATTGTATAACAAATAAGTTGATGATAATTGTATAACAACGTTACATCATTAACAACTTTATACAATTTTCAAATAAACTTTACACTATATATATGATTATGATAATATTTGGAGAGAACCTCAAAAGTAGATATAATAGTTTCTCTCATTAATACAATACATATGTCCATAAACTTATATTTAATTATACAAAATTCTAAACTTGCTCACCAAGTTATTTACATATTAAAGTAAGGAATCTACCTAATTTGTTTTATGAAAATATACATATATGTTCATATTTTCTAATTACATAATGGCAATATCTTCGAAATAATTACCTAAATAGGGGGTCCGTAACATCGTATGTTCCAAGATTTCCCAATAGTTTATCTTGCCATCATGTAATTAGGAAATATGAACATTATGTATATTTCCCAAATAAAAAGAAAAAAAAAATCTCCCAATAAATTATCTTAGGATATTGGATTCGATATTACCCTAATGTAAGGTGCTTGGTAGGGCGCTTGGTAAGGTGGTCTTTGTTATATATAACGAATCTTCAAAAAGAGAGAAGACCCAAAAAAAAAAAACTTACAATATGCATATTTCAATAAAGACGGTTCAAGGACAGACCAAAAACATAAAAGTAGATGATAGCTCTGACTCCATCAACCTCAAGATCCATGGACAAGTTTGTCAATTAGTTCTTGATCTTGGTTCAAATCCTAGTTCTGATGAAGTTATGAGGATTTTTGTATCAACGGTTAAGCAAAAAACATTCATCCTTGAAGTGAAAGGGTCAAACACCATTAAAGAGATCAAGACTATGATTCAAGACCAAGGAGGACCTTCAGTGGAAAAGTTGAATCTAAACTATCTTGGTACGAATCTAGACAATAATCGCACCGTTGCTGATTACAACATCAAGCCTGACTCAAATCTTGTTATTATCCAGAGAGGTTGTATTTGCTAAATGTCTTGTTCATCTCTCTTTGAATTATAAGTACTATTTTTGTTGTGAAGACGTGTGTTTTGTTTTCAAACACATTTAGAAATTAAAGAATGTTTTTAAGTTATATATTTTAAGAATTTTAGGAGGTGTTGTTGGTTCTATTAATGTAAGTGGATTTGGAAATCCAAATAAAATACGAGGTTATTCAATTAATGATTTAAGAATCCACATTAGAATCACGTGTTATTCAATAATTGAAATTTGTACATGGAGATTTTAGTGGATTTAGAGGTATTTTGAACATAAAATTTCAAAGGCTCAAATACTAAATTCAATCATGGTATTTCAAAATATTATAAGAAATACTCAACTCAATTAATTACTTTGGCTTCATTGTTTGAATTAGATCAAAATTGTATTCACTATGCCCTTCTTGTTTCCTCTTCAAAAAGCTATTATTTTGATGTTACTTGTTGGATCCTTATGTTTTTGTTTTGATTATAATCAACACTTTTTCAATATCTTAATTTGCATCAATGTTCCAGTTTCGAATGTTGTAAATTATTTAGCCAATATTTGTTTTTCTCAATCTGCATATTCGTGTATGTAGGTTTTGAAATCCATTTGTCAAACTTTGAAGTCTTTGAATTCAGTATGTAAAAGCTAGATATGTAAATTTTTGGTAATTAAATGATCAAATGTTGAAGTAGGAAAAAAGTGAGTTCTAGGACAAGATACTATGGCCTCTTTTTATCACTAAAATAGCCTCTGTTTGCATTAATGAGCCGAAAACATGATATATATATATTTTTAATAGAAGTTATGACCGTTAGATGATAGGAACTATCCCCCGGAATTATAGTGACTTTGTTCCTCTTCTCCGGTCTGATTCTGAACGGACTCTTAAAGCTCTTGCAAAGAAAAATCTACACAGCAACGCCCATCTTCATAAGATACCCTGGTATTTACGGCTATTAAGAAGGGTCTCTTTTCTATGTTTCCAACCAGAGATTCAATCAGCTACTTAAGATTATATGTTGAGAATTTAAATTACTTTGTGTTGAAAAGAAGCCCAAAGTGCAAGCACCAAGTTTAATCTAATTCACTTTGTGAATAATCTATATAAACTCTTGTAGTCTCCTTTGTGTTTCTCAACTCAATACAATCATCTTCTTCATTCTCTTTATTCTTATAATCTCTCTTATACTTCTCATAATCTTTCATGGTATTAGAGCAATAAGCTCCTAATCTCGTTTCCGCATAAACCCTAATCTCTTTTACAATCTTTTTTTCTCCTTTCTTAGATCTGAAAACCTAACAGCTTTGTCACGTTTTGTTCTGAAGAATGTTTGGACACCCAAACGTGATCCAATCTTGTTGAAAATTTGAGTGGCGAGTTCTGATTTCTGGCGGTGGAGATCTGATTTGGTGACCAGAATCGTAGTGAATTTTGGGTCGTTTGGAATCATAATCTTTTTCTCCTAAATCGATCTTCTCGTGTAAACTGCCTGATCCGAAGTTTATCAATGGAGGACAAGGAAGTTTCAAGGCAGAAACTCATAACTCTCAAGGGGGTCAACTATCTTCTATGGACTCGAACTCTCAAAACTTATCTACGTGGTTGTGGTTTATGGAATCAAGTGGTTACACAGAAGTATTCTACTAAAGAAATCGAAGCCAAAGGTGATAAAGAATTCACTGCTGAAGAGGAAAAGTGGTTCCAAGAGAATAGCAAAGCCGTCAGCATCATTCAACAAACCCTAGATCCACGACTGTTTGAAGGATATTCCTATTGTAACACTGCAAAGGATCTGTGGGATTCTCTACAAAAGGTGTTCGGTAATCTGTCAAATCTGAGCCGGGTGTATGAAGTTCAGAAAGCCATCAACGAGTTGGCACATGAA
>OVBE01013088.1:0-12948 GCA_900406425.1 Iberis pinnata
TTACCGAACCGAGCCATTCCGGACGATCTTTGTGTAAGTAGGTGGTGTTGGCTTCCCGTTGGTCCATTTTTCTTCTAAGTATTTTTAATATTATAGTATAGCCAATACTTCTAAATATATCCTCTCACTTAATCATTCTACTAGACCTTGTCCCATAAATGGCCTAAATCCCTTATTTTACCGAAAATGTAGTTTTCAGCAATTTCAACTTTCTCGGCCAAACTTTCCTTTCGCTTGGCCAATTCTATTTATCCTTTTGATAATAAGAAATTTATATAAGGAATTACTTAAAGGATCCTTCCTTTGGCCATTTTAATCTAGCTCGGGTTGTCTTTACTTATCTTTGGCCTTATACGTCTTTCTCGACCATGGTCCATTCCATTAGACTTTGGTCAATTTTTTGTATTTCTCTTGGCTAATTATTAGGCCTAGATGAGGGGTATTACAACCACGCAGTCCCTCACTGGTTTCAAAGACAACACGATCGAAACAATAGGAACCATCAAACTTTCAATCTGAATAGGCACAAACGTGGTGATCACCAATTCCAACTCATCGATGCGCACCCGATCTTTAACCTTATCTTAGGAACCCCTTGGCTGGCCGAAGCGGAGGAAGTAGTTTCTATCTTCCACCAATGCGTCAAAATTCCAACAGAGAAGGGAACCTTCACCCTTAGGAGCAACCAATGAGCCGCGAGAACGTGTTTCATAACGGAATATAAAGCACATAAGAGCCCCGAATTATAGCAGCTACAGCTGGAGAGTTCAGAGCGACTAGACCTCCCCCAAGAACACAAGAGCCCCGACAGCAAAACCATTGACCAAGTAAATATAGACGATAATAACCCAGAGATATGCGTCGAGATCGGTCACGAACTCGACAAGGAGATAAAAGCAGAACTGATTGCCTTCTTAAAAGAAAACACTGACACCTTTGCATGGCCGCTCGAGTCTATGAAAGGAATCAAGTCAAGTATCACCTGCCATGAGTTGAATGTCGACCCAACTTTCAAACCAATCAAGCAAAAACGACGGAAGTTTGGACCGGAGAGGGCACAAGCAATAAACAACAAGGTGAAAAGTTGCTACAAGCCGGGTTGATAGTCAAAGTCAAGTACCCCGAGTGGTTGGATAACCCGGTGGTCGTAAATAAAAAAAGAACGGGAAATGGCGAGTGTGCATCAATTTCACCAACCAGAACAAAGCTTCCCCGAAGGATGGTTATCACCTCCTACACATTGACAGACTTGTCGAGCCTACCACCGGGAATGAATTGCTCTCCTTCATGGACGCTGCTATAACCAGATAATTATGCACCCGGACGACAGGCCTTTATCACGGACAAGGGGACGTATTACTACAAAGTCATGCCTTTTGGACTCAAGAACATAGAAGCGACATACCAGAGGCTAGTCAAGTGAATGTCCACCGAGCTTCTAAGCACTACTATGGAAGTATACATTAACGACACGCTCGTCAAATCGCTATACGAAGCTGACCACCTCGACTATCTGCATTCCTGCTTTGCCATTCTTAACCGATATGGAATGAAACTCAATCCCACCATGTGCATATTCGGCGTAACATCAGGGTAATTCTTAGGATACATCATCACGCATAGAGGAATCGAAGCAACCCCCAAATAAATAAGAGCGCTCATCAATCTCCCTTCGCCAAAACACACAAAAGAAGTACATTGACTAACTGGACGCGTCGCTGCCCTCAACAAGTTCATATCAAGATCAATACACAGGTGCCTGCCCTTCTATCAACTACTTCGAGTAAACAAAATATTTGAATGGGACAAGAAATGCGAGCAAGCTTTCAAGGAACTGAAGGAATACATATCGTCCCCACCAATCTTAGCCAAGCCAGAAGACGGAGAAACACTCCTACTCTACATATCAGTCTCCACCACAGCCGTTAGTGGTGTCCTAGTCATAGAGGATCGAGGCGAACAAAGATCAATCTTCTACACCATCAAAACTTTAGACGGCGAAAAAATTTGGTACCCGACTCTAGAAAAGTTAGTATACGCCATCGTCGTCTCAGTTAGAAAATACGACCCTACTTCTAGTTGCACTCAATCTCGGTCTTCACGGTTCAATCACTCTAAAAAATTATGCATAGCCCAAGTCAACCAGGGAGGATGGCAAAGTGGGTTGTCAAACTCAGCGATTATGATATCGACTTCAGAGGAAAGACGAGCGCCAAGTCACAAGTCCTTGCTGACTTCATCACCGAACTTCCCCCATATCTAATTGAAGGGATCGAAGCCCCTCAAGTGTGATCTCTCCATGTCGATGGATCATCTTGCTTAGGGATCAGAATTCAATTAGAGTCACCTGAAGACGATGTCTTTGAGAAATCGTTTCACCTTGGCTTCAATGCGTCTAATAATGAGGCGGAATACGAAGCCATCATCGCTGGATTAAAACTTGCAAAAAGCTCGGCACCAGACATATCCGAGATTTATGTGACTCTTAGCTTGTCTCTAGCCAATTCACCGGAGATTACGAAGCCACAAGTGAAAGAATAGATGCCTACCTCCGGGTAGTATAGAACCTGGCGCAAAAAAAATAGCTTACGCACTTGCGACCATAGCCTCATCGGCCGACTCACATCTCAGCAGGACTATCCCAGTCGAAGAATTCCAAAAACCCAGCATCACCATGAAATTCATCCACTACATCGAGGATCAAGAAATCGCGGAGGATGGCTATGAATTCGGCGGACAATGAGCCACAAACGATCGATTGATAAGACGAGATCAAGTTGTACATAGCAGATGGTACCCTACCAGAGGATAAATGGGCTGCACATAGACTGAAAGCGAAAGGTGCCCACTATGCAATGATCGACGAACACCTTCTACTACGTGACTCTACTGAAATCTTGCTCACCTGGCTTGGCACCAATGAAGCTGAGCGCGTCATCAGGGAAACACACGACAGAGCCAGCAGCAACCACTCCAATGGTCGAGCACTAGCCCTCAAGACTAAAAACACGGGCATTTTTGGCCCACCATGATCCCCGACTACCATAAGTATGCTCTGAAATGTGAACAATTCTAGTGGCACGCGCTGACCAGCCATCAACTGACGAAGCTGCTCCAAACCTCGGCATCCTCATACCCCTTCATGCGATGGGCGACAGATATCATCGGCCCCATGCCTTTTCTCGCAGAAGAAAATACCTCCTCGTTATGTTGGACTACTTCACCAAGTGGATCAAAGCCAAATCTTACGCAGAAATACATGAAGACGAATTCAAAAATTTCATTTGGAAGTATATAATTTGCAGGCATGGCCTACCGTACAAGATCGTCACCGATCACAGGATGCATTTATGCTCTCATAAGTTCGAGAACTTCTGCTCCAAATGGAAAATCTAACTAAGTCACTTTACGCCGAGATATCCCCAAGGCAACGACTAAGCCGAATTAACAAACAAGACCATCGTGGATGACTTAAGGAAGAGGCTCGAGAGAAGAAAGGGACGCTGGGTCGAAAAACTCGACGGTGTTCTCTGGTCGCACCGAAGGACACCACGAAGAGCGACGAACCAAACCTCATTTTCTCTCCCACACGGAATAGAAGCAATGGTCCCCTCCAAGGTCAACGTATATAACTTAAGGAGACTCAAACTCCCTGACACCACTGACATCAATAGCGTCATGCTACAAGACAGTCTAGACAAAACTGAAGAAATGCGCGACCAGGCATAACTATGAATTCAAAAATACAAACAAGTCGCGGCCAGGTACTACAACAAGATCTTCAACATAAGAATATTCTCCGAAGGCGACCTAATATTGCGTCATGTCTTCGACAACGCCAATGAACACCGTGCAAGCAAACTCCACGTCAAATGGGGGGGTCCATACCAAACCTTGAAGGTTGTCAAGCCAGGCATTTACCAGTTCGCCAACCTTGAAGGAACGATGCAGCCGAGTTCATGGTATGGTTGTAACATAAACTACGAATAACTTGATCCCTCTATAATGGGTACGTAGGCAGCCCGAATAGGGTGGAGCTGTAAAAAAAGGAGGGGGAGGGGGATAGACACCCTTCATTATAAATTTAATTAAATTTTTCATATCTAATATCGCTCAAAGAAAACATCACGAAACAAAGTCGAGTTTAAACTCGTCGAGCCTAGCCGCGGTAACAAAAACAAAGTTGAGTCCAAACTCACCGAGCCCAACCTCGAAAACATAAAAACCAAGCCCAGTCTCGCAGCAACATCCTGACCAGATGATCGCTATGGGAATAAGGAAAAACTAGGCAATGATACTTGCCCTCAAAAAGACAAGTATTGTACTTGTACTTTTTAAAGTACACCCGACCACATAGTAAGTCGAGCCCAAACTCGCAAGGTCGTCGTATACTTAGAATACAAAGGGGAAGCCGAAGTCAACGCAACTTCGCACCTTTGAGTCCATCTCACAAGTTTAACAATCTAAACGACGCAGTCATAAGACAAACATTGTGATTCCATAAAGAAATATTTCATTTAAAAGCGTAGGATTTTTACATCGTCTGAATCGAAATATAAAAAAAAACAGCATAGGGAACAAGTAAAAAAAACAACTAAAAAAAACAACTAAAAACGACAAGGTCAAGTGTTAGGATTAAGTGGAGCATCAGTCGTTCCCAAAGGTTGAATAGACGAAGCCTCGTCGTCGACCGGTTGTGGTAGCTCACGAGGAGGTGCTAAAGGGCCACCCAGATCCTCGTCGGTCAGCTCAACAACAACTATCGCATCACAGATCAATTTTTCTTGGCCAACTTCTCCTCCAATGACTCTACCAAAGACATATGGCACCGACCCCCCCCCCCCCCCCNATATCGAAGAGCTCCTTTGACTTTTTGTAACAAGAAATCGACTCCTCCAACTTTTGAACGTCCCTCCTGTCTTCAAGGTGCTAAAAAACTTTATCAAAGCGCTCGTCGAGGCCAGCTTTCTACGTCCGCTCAGCCTCCTCGACTCTCTCCTCACAGCTTGTTCAAACTTTCTCTGAAGGTGAGACCTCTCCTTGTTAGCATCATCATAGCGAGTGTGTACCGCAACATTTTTTTCAAGCAACATCTTAACCTAGACATCTAGCTCGACATTACGAGAGGAGAGGCCTTTGGTGTCAGCCTTCAGAGCCTCACACTCATCAGCTCTAAGTTTCATCAGCGTAGTGGCTCTCTCAGCTAGCCTAATCGACTATTTCGTCTGCGCATCAAGAGTCGCCCTCAGCTGCTCTAAAACCTTGACCTTCTCCTTCTCTTGCTTGCACAAGTCCCGGAATTTATCCTTGAACGCATGGACCCTTAGCAAGGTCTCATATGCCTTCCTCACCTTCATCTTGAACCACCTGAACATGTGGTTCCCCAACACCCCAGTCTGTAAAAAAATGGGTACGTTAGAACAACGTGAAACTATTCCCTATGGAATAAGGCTATGTGATACCTTGATGTTGGAACAAGAAAAGTCGTCAAAGATCTTAGCAGTCATATGGTCGCTCTCATCCTCCACAAAAGACCTAGAGGGTTCAGTCGAAGAACTAGGTCCACGCACGCGACATCATCATCATACATCCTCAAGATGTCATCGTAATGAAAGTCGAAGGGTATCTTCTCGGCACCCTCTTCTTAGCGCTCTGCCCCACCGTGGGCGTCTTCTTTTTCATCTTCCATCTCTACATCATCCCCCAGTTCCACCTCATCTTCTCTCACATCCTTCTCAGCACCAATGCAGTCAGGATTGGAACCCTTCTTGTTCTAATTCCTCACAACCAAGTCCAAGGGGTCATCCTCAGCCTCCACAATAACAATTGCCTTCTGAGCTCGCTTCTGCTCCCTCGGCTCACCAGCATGCTTCCTCTTTCTCTTGGTAGGAGGTATTGCAACCTTTTTCCTCGTTGCCATCTCAACCAAGGCCAACTGAGCGACACCAGCCGCTCTATCAGCAACGTCGACTGTGGTCTCGACCACATGATTTCTTCTCTCTTAGTCACCTCTGGCATCGCGACTATTCCCATTAGCTTGGCAGTTGCAACAGCCTGCTTCCGCAGGGCAGCTGCCTTAAGCTCCTCGACGAACTTCCCTAACATCTTTCTCTGCCAAACAATGGATCAATGATCTCAGTCTACTGCAAGCATGGTCAAGAATCAATATACCCTAGGAGAACAAGTATCGGCGACCCCAAAATTAGCTTACCTCAGGATAAATGACTTAGATTCTTAAGAACTCGGGCTCAATCAATGTGTTTCCACTCTTCAACCCCACGAGCATGATCTTCCTTACGTTGTCAAAGAAATTTGGTGGGTAGTTCTTGAGATTCGGCAGCAAGTCTGCAAATAAGGAAAAGACGGTTAGAAACCTCACATAGAAGAGACAACAACGAGGCCATCAAGAAGCTCTGCCGAAGAAGAAATTATATCCCTTGGAATAATTGTAACCACAGGTCGGGGCAGAAGCCTTGTTGACCTTGACAAAAAAACCATTGACGCTTCCAATCATAGATCTTCTTCTTAACCCCCGTCAAAAAATTTGTGATGGGTCTTGAATGTGACATAGAACTTCCCACAAACATCGACGTCGACCTCAGCAGCCAGCACAAGGATCCCCACTAATTTGCGTATTAAAGAGATTGCATTTTGGGATATGGACATTTTGCGCTTCACACGGTAAGGGATGAACACCTTCGAGAGTGGAAACCATAGATGTGACTTGAGGAAATAATCCTCAAACATGGAGAAGTAACTAGGTGGAGGGTTCCATGGCCTTTCTTGAGGACCCGGAATTCTGAATATTAGGTTGGGGTCATCAAAATCACATTTCTTCGCCAGCTTGATGAGCCTCGCCTCGTTCATAATGGAAAGCATCACCCGGATATCCTATCGACTTCTGGGGACGAAAACCCATAAGAGCCAGCCTCGTCCGAACGAGGTATGAACGGCTAAATTTTAGGACAATGGAAGGTCACGCACGGAATCCCCATCTCGGCGGGAGACTTCATCACCCAAAATCTCATTCATACCTTATCGCTGCCCAGTGAAACACCTCTTCCTCATAGCTAGTAAAACCAAATCCACTGATTCTTCTAAGGAGAAGAATCTCAGTTTTTCTGCTGATTTTCCATCTTAATCTTCGACTCGGCAAAGATTTATCTTCTCCCTGTCAAGCCGGAAGACGTACTCGTCGTAGGATCGAAATCCGGGTTTGAACGACAAGTAGATGGTTGCTCATAACTGACAGATGTGGATACCTCCAGAACCTCCAACTCACCAGCAGAAGATTCGACCCTATGACTCGACGAGCTGTCATCTGAACCGCTAGTACTACTACCGAGCCCAAGATTTATCAGATCACAAGCTATCACTTCGGCAAAATCTAACCAACAACAACTAAAGAGAATAAACTAGAGAGAGAGATGAGAGGGAAGGGAGAGCGAAAAATACCTTTTGTTTGGTGATGCGAAATGAAGCATCATAGAAGAATATGAGCTTATATAGGGATGTGACCGGGAGGCGAAGCATCCAGGTAGGATTCACCGGGAGGCGAAGCATCCAGGTAGGATTCACCGGGAGGCAAAGCGACACCTGTGGAAGATGACCGGGAGGCATAACGACACCTAGAAAGATGATCGGATGGTGAAAGCTTCTTCGCGAAGCTACTTCCCTCGAGATACACGCTGGCCATTGCAAATATTTCTTTGACTCCAGAACACGCCTTCACGCATTATGATTCTCCCCAAGAGACGACGTAGCCCATTGGGCCTTAAGAAACATTGTGTCTGACGAATCCACAAACATAATGTCTTTTTCGAAGTGGGGAGGGGCGTATTGTAGGATATGGGCTGCACCCAGACCCAATGGGTTATAGGCCCACTTCAGTAGCCCATTCGGAAGATGACGAGGTCAGCGAGGGCGCCAAAAGAATAATGAGCCTATTCCTTATGTCTCCGAGAAACAATGACCTATGAATCAACTCGCCGGTCTATGAGACATGATCCCACCTTCCCTACGTAGCCAAATGCACGAATAAGCATATTATAAAAGGAAGAGGGGGATCCACGAATAAGGGGTCGGAAATTCTCAGAGAGGAATTCGAGAGAGAATCTTATGCCTTTAAACTTCTTATGCCTTTAAACTTCTTATGCCTAGTGAGCTCGTCATATCAGTCGACGACCTCACCTCCCTTGTAACTATCATTTCAAATACGAACTCAAATCAAGGGGAATTTTCACCCTAAATCCAACAAACGTGGTAACTTTAGTTTAAATATGACAAGCAAATAAATAACATAATATACAATTATTAACATATCTTGTCAATCTTTACTTTGATATTAGGGAGAATTAGCTAATATTTTTCTTCTATATTCGTGGAACTAACATTGTATTACACTACTTTGTAAAACTAAACATTTTTAAAATCGTAGGAATCTTTTGTACTTAATAATCTTTTAACTATTTTCTTTTAAATTTTTGTTATTTATAGAGAATGTTCATTCTTTTATACTCTGTATGAACTCTCCAAATATAGAACTGATCTTTTCATAGAAATGCGTAAAAGATTTTGCAGCTCTATAATCAAAACTATTCTTCATGGCGCATATTTCCATTTTCTTTATCACACCTTCCTTGTTTTTGAAAAATTGATCAGTTTTTACACAGTCAACCACTTCAATCTTTTGATCTTCGCAAATAACAAATTCAAACATCAACTCATCATCAACACCAGTTTCAACATTAGGAGAATATCTTTTAAAATTATCATTTCATCTAGAGTTACTTACATTTTCTCTCGGTAATTGAGGCTTATTGTGAGCATCAGGTTCATCAATTGAACCTTATGGCGATTCATTCAAATAAGATTTCATCACACTCATTTGATCACACCACCAAGTTTAAATGTCACATACAAACGCATCACATTCTCTTTCTAAAAAAATGAGACAAATATTTAACTTGACGACTATTAGTAAAGAGTACTGGTGGATTTTCTAAGTAATCAACCAATCCAAAAGAGGAGTAACTAATTTCCAAATTGATCGTACAAATTCAATATTGAAGTCTTCCAAAACCATACTTTTCATCTCTTGCAAAGTAGAGTTAAATTCCAAACCAATAATTCTATCACGTTTTACATTATCAATGATGAATCTCCAACGATTATTGCCAAGCAAACTCCATATACAATACATCACATATCACATATGTATATCATATTTTCCTACCAAATAACAATCAAGATTAGTTTGGTCTTTAAAAGATATTCCACACTTTACATGTATACCAGATATTCTACACTGCTTTTTAAAAGTAGCGTAGAAAATATATTTCATAATTATATTTTTCCAACGTGCATATTCTAGAATTGCTATTCTATACTGCATATTCTTTGGTTTTCTTGAAAATCTATTCTAGAACACATCATATTCTAGAATATATTTTCTAGAAAATGTTATATTCCATAATAAATTTTTCCGAACACGTCATATTCTAAAATAGATTATCTAGAATACGTCATATTCTATAATTATAGAATAATTTTTCAAGATAACGTCATATTCTAGAATAAATATTCCATAAGACGTCATATTCAATACTAGATTTTCCAGAATACGTCGTCTACATAAAATCACAAATAGATTCAATCAAACATCAAATTCATTTTTTGCACAAAACCACTCGAATCTAAGAAATCATCCTAGGAAACTACAAGAAGAACAAAAAACACTCTACAATGTCGCCTTTGAAGATCAAAACATTAATTAAACAGATATAAATGAATTTACACATCTAAAAACTTATTTTATATGTCAACTTTGATCATATATTGTTTGATGTTTTGCTTTGTGGATTTTGATAATAAAGAATTCTTATGGATATGTGTTTAGAAACAAATTTAGATATGAAAGGAGAAGAAAATAAACAAAGAGAAAAAAACATCGTTTTAAAAAATTTAGAAAGTTAAAGCTAGTTAATATTTTATTAGAGATATTGTAAGAATATTAGTAGATATGGATAAGACAAGGGTATATTAGGTATAAATCGATTTTTAAAAAACTAATTTCACAAACATTGAGAAGAAAAATTTTTAGCTAATTATCCCTTGATATTATTCAGATTTAAAAAAAAATCCCATGATTATTATTTAAAAACTATATGATGTTATGTAAATGTCTTATATATTACCATAAAAATGTATTTTATAATAATATATATAAATATAAGTAGTATTTCTTTCAACGGTATTATTTTAAAACAACCAAATAAGAAGTACAACTTATTCTATCAGGTAAAATGTGTAACTCATAATGAGTACATCTTAAATCTGTTAAAAGTAAGATAAACTAAAACTCTTATAAAGAAGGATACAAGGTCTTATCGAAGAAATTTCATCATCTAGACGATCGGTTTAGAAGTGGCTAAACCCCTATCACCCTGACAATGACAAATAGGTAGATAACTGATGCGGGTAAAATGAAGGTTAGACAAAACAAATTGAGTTGTTTGTATAATTTTATACATACTAGTTGACAATATACAATCACAAAAGTGTCTGGCCCATCTACCGTAAGATGCCCATTGCCATCAACAGAAAATATCTGGCCCATCTGGCGCAAGATGCCCTAAAGGACTTTTCTGCAAAATCTCTAATATTTTTGGAGATTATAAAATTCAACTGAGCTGGAAATCAACATGTATTTTCTTTACTTGTCTCTGTCTGCTTTGTCTCGTCTTCACATGAGAATTTTAAGCCACCAACTTCTCCTCCACTCAACTAATCATCTTTTAAGAATACATAACTTTCTACATTCCTTGTTTAATCGAAAACATTTCAAACACGATACAACGAATTTGAATATTTAAAAACAAAATTTGGTTCCGTAGTGTTGAAAATTGCACTCTTAGATTTTATTTTATTTTCCAAGATTAGGTCAACGAAAAAATTTATGTTGAGAAAAAATAAATAGTGATAGTTTTCTTGAGTTTGTGAGTGTCAATTAAGTAATCTTTATCCGACAAAAAAATCCAAAGAGAATAGAGACAACAAGAAGAAGATCATCGGTCAAACGAACTCTTTTGTAGTTACCTTTCGTGATGGTCTAAAATTATGATGATGTCACACACCCACTACATTATTACTATTATAATATTTGTTGCATTCAACTATGGTCTCAAGACTCAAATCCAAGCTAGTCATTTTATTAGGATCAAAGCGAGTGTAAAACATTTTTTCTGGAGTTTGTTTTATGTCATCGAAAACAAATATATGAAGGCTGAAAAGAAAAAGAAGAATCAATCCGTGCAAAGTGTGAATCATACATTTGTAAATTATATGTGTGAATATCCATGTGACTTGTAAATAATATATGTATTGTGTGAAACATAAAATTTGTAAAGTCTAAGAATTACAGTAAATCTAATTACCTTTAACAATCAAGCTATAATTTAAAATGTAGTTATATGAATTTTTTTCTAGTTATTTTACAAATTATTAAATAATCTCTTAAAATTTAAAATCAGTTTGTAATTTTTTTTTTTTTATAACCAGGAAGTTCTAAGCCGAAGCCCATAATCTCCCCAGGCCCGAGACCAGAGCATGTTATATGGTCTCGTCCCAAGCGTTACTCGAACCTGTGACCTCTAAGCTTTGCCCAAGGTCTTTTCCAAGTGAGCTAACAACACTTGGTAATCAGTTTGTAATTTAGGAAATAGTTAAAAGAGAATTTCCTTATTTTAAATATTTCATAATTTATTAAATAATATATTAAAATTAAATATCAATCTATTTAATGTAGGGGTATTTTATGCATAAAAGAATAGTCAAAATCAACTATTATTAAAGAGTATCTATTCTCTAAAAAAAAAAGTATATCACATTTTTCATTTATAACATAAAATACCCTATTTGCTAACAAACTCAGTATTTTTTCCTTTTGTTGATTTATAGTTATTATATTTTCAATAAAAAATATAAATTACAATAACTATATTAGTAAAATGTTTTTTACCTCACAAATATAAGTTTCGAAATAAAACTAAATTCTAAAACTTAGATTTATTAATTTGAAAGTAATGTTTCAGTTATACTTAGAAATATACTTAGAAATATTTTAAGTATTTTAAATATTTTTGACTATATACAGTATTAAAAAAAATCCATAGGTACAATATGTAATAACTTTTATAAAATACATATATATATATATAAGTTATATTTTTATGTGAAAATACCACACAATCATGTACATAATATAAAACATAAATTAAAATAAAACAAAAAATATAGTAAATGAGAGGAATGATTGATAAATAAAATCAAATACAAATTTGAAAAAAGATAAGTACTACTTTTTAGATAACTACTAGAACTTTGTATGGTTAACATCTACTATAAAAGAAAAGAAAAATGACAGCAAAAAGCAAGTGATATTATTTATTTCCCACTTATATATTTTAGAAGCATATAAATTAGGGGCATTCTAAAAAATATCACAAAAATTGATTTATTTCAAAAATACTACATACTCTCAAAAGTTTCAAAAATATCATATTTTCAAAAGTAAAAATACCACAAATTTTGAATTATCTTTAAAATTTTAAATTTAAACCCTAAAATCCCAAAATCAAACCTTACGTCCTTCAAAACTAAACTCTAAACTCTATTTAGACCCCGATTGGAAATGCTTATAGTGTGGCAGAAGTTGTATGCTCTTATTTAATAGACATAATTACTGATTGGTAGAGCAGAATATAATAATATTAAAAATTACCTATAACTATTAAAAATATTTATTTTAAAGTATCATATATAGTAAATATATTAAATAACTTGATATAGTTATTTTTATATTTAAATTATTATCTTATAATTTTTTTAATAAAAAATAAATTAATAGAAAGTAGTAATATTAAAATTAATATAGGTACGTATATATAT
>OVBE01013089.1:0-12340 GCA_900406425.1 Iberis pinnata
CCCCCCCCCCCCCCCCAAATCAAACCCTACCCCCTTCAAAACTAAACCCCAATATTTAGTGAACCCAAACCAAAAATTTTAGAGAAGTATTTTATATTGTTATTTATCTATTATGAATATTATTTTATATCACTTAATTTTATATATTATACACTTAATCGATATCTTATTTTGCTCTACAGATATCTACAACATTTTGAATGCTTTTGATGCCTCAAAACTCATTGTCAATCCAAAACACAAGGAGGTTTTGGATCTCATTAAGAGTACATATTAAAAATTTGNTACAATTTTTTATTTATATATTATATTTGTATATATATAGTATATGAATATCAATTATTAGATTTGTGTACATTTAGGTTGCTAGAAGATGGGTTAGCTTTAACACTATTGTAAAGCAAACCAAAACCTCAAAGAAATGCTATTTCCTTTTTCAAACAGGAAGATTTTCAAAGAAAGACTATCATGGAGATGCAAAAGACTTACGAGGTTAGTTATTTTAAATTATATTATGAGTTTTATATTAGTTGTAGAATAAAATTCATTATTAACTTTGAATATTCATTATGTTTCTAAAACAATATTTGTAAATTGAAGACAATGTCCACAATACTGAAAATAAATACTGATTGGGTTTGGTATTATGTTGCATGTAATCCATGCAATAAGAAAGTTGCATATGATGTTGTTACTTTTGATGAAAGTAATAAAATGAAAAAGAGGGGAAATGTAACAAGTGCGATAAATGGGTTACCAATGTTGGCGCAAGGTTAGTTGCAATGTGTAATATTTTGTTGATTATATATATTATATTTTAATGTGTCTTTATATCAAAAAATTTAAGTTTAATTGAAAGCTATTCAAATTATCATATCAAAGGTACAAGTTACATGTCTATGTTATGGATCAAAAAGTGAGCTTAAATGCGTTTTGTTTGACTCGGTTGCTGCTGAAATTATCGGTCACTCGACTACATCTCTTTTAAAGGGAAGTTTGATGAGGTATATCTAATATGGTTTATAGCAATAAATTATCCTAAAAATGATTATTAACTTATTTTTTATATTTATTTGTTATAATAGATAGAAGATCATGATAATGTGCTAGAACCAATCAAAAATTTGGTTCACAAAACCTTTTACTTTGTTGTAAACATCGAATCATACAGTATTGTTCGTGATTATAATACATTTAAGATCTCAAGACTTTTATCTACTAGTGACATAATGATTTGGGCTTTTAATTATCTAGGTCCAAATTTACATTAATTTATTAATTTATGTTGTTAATTTATATTAATTTAGTTAATGTTTATTTTAAAAAAACCCTAATTAACACAAAAAATAGAATACAACAAAATTATATTAATATATATATATGTACAAGTATAAAAACAAAAATATTTTTACTAAATCAAATAAAATAAATACAATGGTTTTATAATCCGGTATGTTCTTTACAATTCAATATAAGATGTTACAAATTTTAACATATTTACTATTAAAAGTAATTGTTTTGTGACCAAAATAAAAATTCTAACTTCATTCAAAATTTAAATAACAAATTTTTTTTAATTAAATATGAATATTATAACGTAATGTATCAAACTATACGTGACAAAAAATTAAACTTATATAAAAATCGTAAATTACAAATATATAAAATATATTAAAATAGTTATTTCTCTGCAAAGCGCGGGTTAGAACCTAGTAATTAAAACACTTCTAAAAATGAATTTAAGGCATTTTCATTTTGTGGTTCATTGTACTTGCAGTGTTGTATACTGTATACATATTTTATAACTACGGATAATTGAGACAAATTTGTAACACACTAAAAATGTTTCGTTCAAAATTTTGGGGTTTTGGAAAATAAACCGAAATATAGCCAAAGCATTGATAGTATCTCAAATGTCTTGTATATACAGGAGGAAGAGATCACAGTAAATCATATAACTTAGGCTAATACGAGTGAACAAGTTGATATGCTCACTATATTATTTCTTATTCTGTATGCATGTGTTTGAGCAACTTGACATGATCTCTATGCTTTTTAGACAGTAATCAATATCCATGTGGTTCATCACATGCTTTGAAATCTTTTTACAAAAAATCTAATGAAATTATAGTTATACATTTGTTTTTAAAAGGGCCTACTCCTACGGTCACTGACTCAGTGCCGTACCTCGACCCTACAAACTCCTTGTATTAACCCTTGCAATAAATTTTGTGTCACACCAACCATTTCATGAATCTAATAAGTTAATACAACATAGATTAGTATAGTTCTAAACTATAATTAGACAAATAAACTTGTAGCTAAACATATTTTAAGGATTGAACAGAACCAATATTATATTGTGAGAACATTTTAAAAGAAAACGATCAAAACCTTTTCCTTACAAAAATCTCGATCTATATATATATATATATATATATATATATGTTCACACTATTAGTTGAAAAGTATAGTTTACAAAATAAAACCAACATGATATATTGATTATAACCTTTTATTTCCAAAGTTATAACTAATTAAAACTTTTTAAAACAAAATTTTCTTTCATATTATATTAATATGATAACACGAGACCTGTCCATTTGGATAATTGGTTCGTTTCGAGTAAATTTTTTTGGATTTCATATTAGTTTATGAGAGTTTAAGATTCATTCAAATTCTTTATAAAAAAATTCATTCAAATATTTATAATATAATTTTGTATTTGGTTCATTGAAATTTAAACACTGGTTCAATTTAAATGATTTTTGATAAATTTATAAGTAAGGATTTTCGTATAGTTGGGTTATTTAAGATAGATATAAATACTATTTTGTATATAGATCTCTCGGATATCCATTCGATTTGTAGTTCAATATTGATTTGATTTTGGTACATCAGATATAAAATTTTAGAATTCATTGAACAGCTATATTATGATTCAGTTCGGTATTTTTTTTTACTTCAGTTTACTTCCAATTTCATTTTCTAGTTCCGAGTTCTTTGTCCAAATTTAGTTAACTCTCTTATTTGAAAAGTGTAATAAAGAAAATTGATATATTATTATTTTTTAAAATGTCATTAGAAATAAGAAAATTCTCCTCGATTGATATGGATCCAGAATTATAGTTGAATGCAAATGGGGGTTGTGGTTAAATGCATTTAATTTACCTTTTTCGTTTCTTTTTTTTCGTTCACGTATCATTTTTTCCTTCTTCGCTTTTTGTGTTGTCAAACATTCATTCACGTCTCACTAAAATATAAATTTATCCGAATTTTCGGTAAAATTTTGACTTTATTCATTATTGAGGAAGATAATATTTGTTAGAAACCAAAAAATATCCCAATGTTTCCTCTTTTTCTTTGAGCAGCGAAACTCAATAATTTGGATAAGCATGTGGAACTGAGTAATCGCACATGCATGCCTTCGCTTTTTTCTTTTGCCTAAAACGACTTTATATGATTTCATATTTACGTAGTACACAAGTTGGAATGTTTATGCATTTGTGTGTGTTATACTTTTCAATTAACGAAATCATATGTCTAATGGTGGTGGTGTTTATGTGCTATATAAATCCGGTTTAATTAGTCATTACGATTGGGATAAATTGTGATGCATTGGGTCAGAAATAATTTGGTTTAATCAAATTCGGTTATGAAGCTGGTTATCTCAATACTTCTACTAATCTTCTTTCACTTAAATAAAGAAAAAAAAATGAAAGGTTAGTTGGTAATTAACCATAGTATGAGACTATAAATACAGATCAAGTGATCAAATATGTAATGCATGTACACGAATTGAAGAAGCTAATGAAGAATCTAAGGTGAATGTGCCATCAAGCCCAAGAGAGTAGGATTGATCCGAATTTCGAGTTACCAAAACTTTACATTTTTTTTCTTCGGGTTACAAAAAATGGTGTGTGAATCGGAATTCGCATATAAGTGAGCATAAGATCCTAACAAATTGGTATAAGAGCCACAAGGTGGCATAACAATGGTGAATGCTTGTATTGAGGTAGAATAGTTTGATGGAAAATGAGATTATTCAATGCGGAAGAAACACTTTCTTGCTCACCTATTTGTATCGGAACTGAAAGATGTTCTAATAGAGATTCCACCTATTGCATCTTGAGATCATAAGAGATAAAGATTCATCTACATATCAGAAAAGGCTGAAGAAAGAAGATGCAAGAAAGATATGAATCTCATCAAGTACGCAGGAAGATTAAAATATGTACAACAACTGCTTCGACATGGTCAACTCTAGAAATTTTGTATCTTTAAACTCTTCCTAATAAAATATACTTAAAATACAAACTCTATACATTAGAAATGGTAGAATCAAAATCTATTGATGAAAATGTGGATGATTTTTTGAAGGTAGTAGTAGATATGTCAAGTGTGAGTGACATATTTTAAGAAAAAGTTCAAGCAATACTTTTACCAAGTTCTTTATCTCCTCAATAAAACTATATAAAATAAACATTGAAATATGGCAGAAGACACTCACATTGGATAAAGTGGTAGTTGTAACAAAATCCAAAGAAATGAAGCTTAAGATACTTCATGAATTCAGAAAGCTGGTAAAGCGTATACAAAAAAATGAAAGATCAGAGAAGCGAGAATTCAAAGAGCAAGTCAAGATTGTCGGGAACAAGATTCACATGTTGGTAACGCAAAGAGGGACATATAAAGAAAGACTGTTTTGCTCGCAAGAAGAAATGGAAAATGGACACATGTAACGCAACAATAATCATAGAAGTAGAAACATACAATGAATCAATGATGTCCTATCAACCTCAAACCAGGGGCACAAGATGATTGACTCATATGTTCATATCATGTGACATCAAAGAGAGACTAGTTCAGTGACTAAGAGGCATGGGGACAAATTCTACTTACGGGTGATAAAACGGTAAGTGTATAGGCATATGGATAACTAGGATAAAGGAAAAAGGAGAAACAATCGAGAAGGTGTCAAATGTTATGTATCTTCTCTACATGTACATTGGATTTGCAAGGCTTTTTGAGCATTTAAATGGCTTTGTAGGAAATTTTTGGGAGTAGTCTGTATATTGTAGATGGTATAGCACCATCACGTTTAAAGTAAATCTAAGGGTGCACATGGTAGACAATAAAAAAAAAATGAGTGAAATGAGAGGAATAAAATGAGGTGGAATAATAATTAGTGGAAAAATAGCAGTTAACATTTTCAACCGTCAAATTTTTCATCTACTCTTTTAGAGAAAAACAAAAAAGAGCCGAATACTCTACTCTTTTACCAAAAATTGTGGACCCCATTTTTTCAAATAAAAATCCAAAACTAACAAATGATAACATTCTAGAGGAATCCAACATAATCAAGGGTTCCACCAACTTTTTTTCCTCTAATACTATAACCATTTGCACCATAATATTGTCGCAAGATTACACGGACATTGAAGATTAGGACATATAAATATGACAAAACTAGATAATATTGGTAAAAAAGGGAATTCTGATTGATGAGTTCGGTACCCACTCTTTGATTTGTTTTAACCGTTATGAATTTTTCAATTAATCAAAGGGGAAAAAACCTTAATTATAGTAACATATGTAGATCTGGTTTAAATATTTGGAGACATCAGAAACAATGAAGAATGATTGTACTAACATATCTTGGAGTTTATTATTATTATTATATTTTTTTAAGATAATGGTAACTAAAACTATAGGTTAAGATTGTGATTACAATTTACAGTTGGGGCCGTTGGTCAGATCTAATAACTCCCCTCTCCTTCTTCAATGCACCGTCCTTTTTTTGTTTATATACAATTTCATTCATTTTTATAGCTCCAATGATAGTGTTTTTAATGATAGTAGATTTTATGCCCATGTGTAAAACCATCAAACCACGGCTCACCGATAGCAAAAATCAAACTTTAGAGGTCGACGTGGCAGAATATAAATGGAGGAACACCGTAACAACATTATGTATCTCCACACAGTAACTAATTGAGTGTGTGTATATATAGCTTATATGCAACTTCATAGGGTCCTCAACCAAAGCTCCTCTCTTACTAGTCAGTACTACATCTTTTTAGAGGAGTGTTTGGTAATTTTATCACAAACCAAGAAAAATGGCTAAGTCATATGGAGCTGTCTTCCTCTTGGCCCTCATTGTCTTCTTCATGTTTCAAACTATGGTACTAAACTCATTCTCTTCTCACATTGTTTCCTTTTTTTAAGAAAAAAAAAATATGAGACAAACTAAATGTGGTTGGATCATTGAATGTACTTGTGTGTCTAGGTTATGGCTTCAAGTGGATCTGGAGGGAAATGGAACCCGGTAACTTCTATTATTCAAACTGACCAAAAGTTGCTTTTTTTAATTTACAATTTACCTCTTAAAGTAACTTTGATTATTTACTTATCATAAATTTGTTGCTTTTTGGTTAATCTTCAGAAACGTTATGGACCAGGCAGCCTGAAACGTTCTCGTAAGTGTTTCCTTTACAGCTCTCATAAACACTATTATCTTTAAGTTTTATATCAGATGACAAAACTAAAAAAAAAAAATAGGAACCTTTTAAGTGTTCCATAAAACTGTTGAACAAGTTGAGAGTGGAGTGTTAATAAGTGGACAGTTAAGTTCAGATCTGTAAACTCTAAAATAATGAAGATATAGACCAATTTACCCTTGAATTAATGGTCAAGAAGTCAAAGCAACCCACTTTCTTGGGACCAACAAACAGTTTAAAAAGACATGAGCATGTCCTTGCTTTTTGGTCATCATTATTTTTACTAACTTTGGTCATAACTAAATTCACTATTTTTATATTAAAATGACCAGAATGCCCAAAGGAATGTGATAGGAGATGTAGCCAGACACAATACCACAACGCTTGTATTTTGTTTTGTAACAAATGCTGCAGAAAGTGTTTGTGTGTGCCTCCTGGTTTCTACGGCAACAAACAAGTTTGCTCTTGCTACAACAACTGGAAAACTCAACAAGGTGGACCAAAATGCCCTTGATTTTACAATTCCATATCGCTAAAAAAATTCCGATGCTTTTATCAATGTTTGTTTTTTTATTTCACTTTCTTGCTTTATTTAATTTTATGTCGTAATGCTGTAATGTTATGTCACTCCTTTGGGATTCTGTTTCAAATCCTTAAAAGAATGAGAGTGGCTTATGAATATGAATGATATTTTGCATTTCTACAAATCGAGAATGAGCAACTAAAACGAGACACTTAGTTAATATGGGCCTATTAGCCTAATTCTAAAAGGCCCACTAGTGATTTTCCATTTAGCCCAATTTTAGAAAGCGTACACACGTGTTTTCTGCAAGGTTGAGTTTTTGTCACTAATGGCTATAATCTCCATAACGAGCGGCGGATAGACGGAGCCGTGGCGTTCGTCATTCAAAACATTATCCTTTAATTTATATTATATAGTTTTATAGTTCAAGGCTGTTAAGAATACTACCGTAGGTTTATAATTAGATATTCTTATTCACCAAGAGATTACATATTGCCTTTATATACACAATATGAATGTAAGAATAGTATATTAGATACAACATTTAACGAAGGCTCATTATGGTCCAATAACCTCCCCCTCCCCTTTTTAAGGTGGAGTGTTGGGATCGAACACACTTAATTTGAGCAAAAAGAAATCAAACTCTTTACACTCCAAAGCTTTGGTCATGATATCGACAAGCTGAGAGCGTGTAGATTCGTGTCTGGTAGTGATGACACCTCGAATTATTTCATCACGGATGAAGTGACAATCATTCTCGATATGTTTTGTTTGAGCGTGAAAAATGGGATTCACATCCAAATCAATAGCTGATAAGTTATCAGAGTGAAGCATAATATAAAGAGTACAATCATTACCTAACAAAGGCAATAAACCACGAGGCCACAACAACTCATAAACAGTATCAGTCATGGCATGATACTCAACTTCGACCGAAGAACGGGAAACAACGTCATGTTTTCGTATTTTCCAGGAGATGGGAGAGCCACCGAGCTAAATAAACCAACCAGCCAAAAAGCGTATAGTAAGAGGACAAGATGCCCAATTCGAGTCACACCGCACAGAGAGAGTCAGTGTATTCGCACGAAGGAAAATGCCTTAGCCATGATGATTTTTGAGATAACGAACAACACGAAGAGCAACATACCAATGCGCAGGTTTTGGCTCATTTATAAACTGAGACAAAACATGGATAACATAAGACAATTCAGGTCGAATGACACCAATATATATTAACTGTCCAACAAGCCTGCGATATCGAGAAGTATCCTACATGAGAGGACCAAAAGCAAGAGCTAGGCGGTGGTTTTTCTCCCAAGGAAAAGAAACCTACTTAACCGAGAGTAAACCAGTTTCAGCAATAATTTCCAAAGCATATTTTCGTTGACAGAGATGAATACCCATTGGACTGCGGGCGACTTCTATACCCAAAAAATAACGCAAGATCCCAAGATCTTTCATGTGAAAACATGAATTGGGATAGGATTTGAAGTCACAAATAATTGCAGTAGAGCTTCTAGTAATAATCAGATCATCAACGTATACAAGCACATGAATACGTGTTCCATTCTTCGACATTGTAAACAGAGAATAGTCAAAGACACACTGAGTAAATCCATAAGCCTTTAGAGAAGTTTTGAGCTTGGCAAACCAACAATGCGCTGTCTGCTTAAGACCATAATGAGATTTGTGTAAGCGACAAACCTTGGTTTTATCAGGAGTGCGAAAACCCGATGGAAACGTCATGTAAACTTCTTCGGTACGATCATCATGTAAGAATGAATTATGGACTTCCATTTGGTGAACATCCCAATCAAGAGACCAACCTTTTTGAAGGAAACAACGTACGATAACCATCTCGGCAACATAGCAAAAGTCTCGGTATAATCAACATCCTTAGTTTGATTGTTACCAAGAACGACTAACTGAGCTTTGTACCACTTAAGTGAACCATCTGATTTAAGTTTAATCGTGTAAACAAATTTTCATCCAAGAGTGCGCTTACACAGAGGTAGAACATCGACGGTCCAAGTGCCATTATTTACAAGAGACTCAATTTCAGCTTCCATGGCCAATTGCCAATTTTTTTTAAGCACCGCATCCTTGTAGTGAAGTGGTTCAGTACTAACAGTAACAACCAAGAGGAATTTCTGATATGATAGAGAAAATGATGATGATGAGACGTATGCATCAATAAGATATTGTGTACGAGACGGAGAAGGATTGTGAAGCAGAGTAGTAACATAATTAGCTAGATTCATAGGCGGGACTTTGTGACGATGTTCATGACCAAGAAGTTCTGGTTCCAGTGGTTGTAAAGAGGCTGGAACAGAGGCAGTGAGAGGTGACATTGGCTCAGGAGAAGCTGCAGGTTCAATTGCAAAGATTAAGTTAGTCTCGCGAGGAACAAACTCGGGAGTCGCGATTGCAGAAGAAGACAAAGGATTTGATGCAGATTTGGGAGCAATTACTGGCAGAACAAATTCATCAGACTCAACCAAAGGCGATGATGAGACTCGTGAGATATCATAGGCATAAGTAGGAGATGAATTAGCGTAAGGAAATTCAGACTCAACGAAGATACTATCTTTGGAAACAGAGAATGCACCCGTTTCCAGAATATACATACGCCATCCTTTATTGGAAAAATGATAGCCAATAAAGATAAACCGATTACTACGAGACTGAAATTTATCACCATGATGCTTTTGATTATGAACATAACAAACACACCCAAAGACACGAATGTGATGCATGAGTGAAGGATGTTTGTAAAAAAGTTCAAACGGTATACATCCTTGGAGAAGTGGAGTAGGTGTGCGATTAATAAGATAACCAGCTGCAAGTGCACAATAACCCCAAAATTCGATCGGAAGATGAGCCTGAAAGCCAAGAGCGCGGTCAACGTTAAGAATGTGTCGATACTTGCGTTCAACACGGCCTTTCTGTTGCGGAGTACCAACACAAGAGGTCTCATGAATAATCCCAAGTTGTGCAAAGTAATCTGTCAGATAGAGAAACTCATAACCATTATCACTACGAATTGTTTTAATTTGTGTAGAAAATTGACGAACAACAAGAATGATAAAGTTGCGAAGGTGAGCAGGAGCATCTTGTTTTGATTTTAACAAATAGATCCACATAGTCCGTGAGAAATCATCAACAATAGTAAGGAAGTATCTTGAACCGCAAAGTGCATATGTTCGATAAGGACCCCATAGGTCACAATGAATCATTTAAAACGGAAAACAACTCTTATTGATATTTAAAGGAAAAGAATCACGCGTCTGCTTAGCACGAAGACAAATGTCACAAGTCTTGGAATCAAAAACACCACTACTAGAATCTAACAAATTTAAAGAAACTAAGGCTTTAGAAGATGGATGCCCCAAACAGTGATGCCACAAAGCCGGGGATGAATCCGAGAAAGTGCGCATTGCTGCCGCAAAATCCACGCCTCGAAAGAAATAAAATCTTTGTTGTTGTTCAACCTCTCCAATATCAGCGTCATCGTGATACAGTCCTAAATAATACAAAGTCGATTAGTAATCTGAAAGACACATCCACGATCAGTACTCAACTGAAAATAATATGACATTGAAGTCCATTTACAAAATACACAGTGTGAAAAGACAGAGACTGCCCCAAGCAAACTCGTTCATGACGTGTTGAAACAGTGTGTCTGCCGTCTGACAATTTCATCATAACCAGATCCATCTTACAAATGTCATTCAGAAAATTGAGAGAGCCTGTCATGTGGTTCGATGCTCCCGTATCAAAAATCCAAGACTTACAGAAATACTTACCAAAGAGACATTGACCTGGTGGAGCTTTACGTTCCTCCAGTATATGCACTAGCCTCTGCCACTGATCATCGCTCAAACCATTGATGCCCACTCGGTCTGATGCTGTTAACGTTGTATTTAAAGTATGAGAAATAAGAGCTTAATGTGATCCAGTGTAATTAGCAAAAGTGTGATTCGCATGAGCAATATCATGCGATTTTGCTTTTGATTTTCCAGTTTCTGTATTGTTTCCATTATCACTCACACCAACAGTCCCGCTTTGAAAGTTTCTGATTTCAGTCCGATTACGTGGTTTGTCTTCATATCAATCGGGATAATTAATTAACCTGAAGCAATTTTCAGCACTATGACCGCCACGAGCACAATGAGTGCAGTTGACAGTTTGACCTGCCGGAGCTGAAGAACCTCGCGCCGGAGCTGCTGTCTAAATCGCAAAGCTCACAGCATCAGTTTGGTCTTCATTCATTCGAACCAATGATTTAGACTCTTCGTCTTGAACCAAATCATTTTATGCATCTTCGATTGAAGAGAGAGGCACATGAGACAAGAGAGTTGATTTAACAGCGCCATAAATAATTTCATCCAATCCCATAAGGAATTGGTGCAATTTTCCCTCTTCCCGTTCCTTTCTCACTTCGTCCATCGTCTTGGCTTGCTGATAGTCGGCCAAACTTCTCTATAACTAAGACAATTTCCCGTAGTATGTCTCAATAGCTAGACCCTTCTGTCTACAATTAGCCAATTCAATCTTAAGTCTTTGGACTCTCTGTCCGTTTTTAACACTAAATCGCTTCTGAATGTTACTCCACAATTCATGTGAGTCGTCGATGTTTGTCATAGAGGCTAGAATCTTTTCATCTATCGTCAACTTCATCCATGACACAACCAAAAGCGTTGTTAGCAGTCCAATCTTCGAAATCCTCAGAATCTTCAGCAGGTTGTGGTATAGAACCATCAACAAATCCAAATTTCTTTCGTGCTTTGAAAGCTAATATGAAGGTAGTAGCCCATTCATCGTAGTTTGTAACTCTCAGTAGAGGCTTAGTTACAAGAGTTTATGGATTATCGCCTAATGTCAAATCATATGACGAAATAGTACGTCGATCTTGTGCAGTTGAAATAATGAGAGATCTTTATGTAGTCATCTTGCGTAAGAGAGAATCCTAGACACCAAAGCTTACTTTTTGTACTTAGGCTACCGACTCTGATACTATGTTACAAAAATCTTATAGTAGGTTTATAATTAGGTATTCTTATTCACTAAAAGATTGTAAGAAGAGCATACTAGATGCAACATTTAACGAAGGTCAATTATGATCCAATAAAGACTGAATTATTTCCGCTTAACTTATCAATTTTTTCGTTTATCTTGTTTAGCATTCCACAAGACTGAACTCACTTTTTAAACTCGCTTATATTATTCTAATGGTCAATGTTCATCAATCATACATACTAGTGGGTAAAAAGATTTGTGATTATCGATGATTTTGATTTGTGATTGAAAATCTCAG
>OVBE01013090.1:0-12947 GCA_900406425.1 Iberis pinnata
CTCAAATATCTTTTGTTTTAAATTGTATAATTTATTTTACATTAGTTAATTTAGTATTATTATAAACAACTTATAAATAATCTTATATTGTTAAACTATATACAATTTTAAACAACATAATAATATAAATTAAGTTAATTGTATCTTAAAAATGTAAAACATAACATTGACAATACATTGAAATAGTTATTGTAAACTTAATCATTTAAACTTTCAATTAAATATATTTTAAACATTAGTATTATACAACTACAAAATAATTATGTCATGACAATATTGATATATTTTTGTAAAATTAATAATAATCTATATAAAAAGTTACATATATTTTAAAACTTTATAATTTAACGTATCAAATCATAAAATAAAAAAACAAATATATCAATATAACTTCAAAAACTTTATAATATAATAAATATATTTTTCTGAAATAAATAGAATATTGCCCCGTGCGTACGCGCGGGCCACTCCCTAGTAAATCATTAAAGACAAAGAGTTTCTAAAAATTAAGTCAACATTATCTTTTTGCCAAATATAATTTAACTTTTATTCTAGTATCCACATAACGAACTAGTCTACATATATATATATATACAAATACATTCATAAAATCAATAACTAAATTCTACAAAAAAAATGTTAAAATAAAATATGATTTTGAATTAAATAAATGTAATAATTATTACTAATTAATTTTAAATTTAATTTTTCTGTATATTTGATATAATATACTGAAAAATAACATAATTACATGGATCATTTATTTACTCCTTAATTTTCATGTATACTTGTATATCTTAAATTAATGTATCATATATATATATATATATATTATAATATACAGTTGGTAACATTCATCATTATAATTTTATTTTGATATCTATATATCATTTTTGTTCACAAATTTTGTAATTATAACTAAAATATATATTATAATATAATTTTGTATGATATCATAATCTAAGACTTTATTTTTCACAATAAAGTTTATATCGCAAATAGCGCATGACATCATCTATTTTAAAATATATTGAGCCATTCATAATCGATAATTTCATTACAATATTTTTCATTATATATCAATGTTTTAAATAAAAGTAAATATATTTTTCATATTATATGATCAATATCCGATATTATGTGCTATGCATAGAAAAAATATTGAGATATAAAATAAAATTAGGAAATATAATTAATTTGGTATAAGTATTATGAATAATTACATATAATTCAAAATTATGATTATAAAGTTATATACATTAGTAAAAAGAAAATTTCATAGTTCATATGATATTATACTAATATATATTTTATAATAGAAAAGTTATATATTTAGAAAGTACTATTTATTTTTAGATGTGAAAATTAACAATATATACTATGTATAATTTTGAAAATGTATGGTACTTTGATTTGTAATTTTTGACAAAATAATACTTTGAACTTTTGATAAGGTCCTAGAATGATCAATTCTGAAGTAAGGACGGTTCTATGAGCAGTTCGTCTTCAATCAGTGGCGGTTCCAGAAAATTTATTTACCTAGTGTAAAAATATATTATAAAAAATTGAACTACATAAAATTTGAAATTTGAGGTTCATTACATACCATTATACTATATAATTTATAATTACTAATACAAAGACATAGGTTTTTGGATTTTGAGGTGGTTCAAGTGCATAGATATACTATGAGGTGGGATCGCCCATGTCTTCAACCAAAATGAATGGGGTGCAAGTTTTTTTGCTGAATGAACGATGGAAACGTGAATAATGAGGGAGGAAAAGACTCAAACATATGGTGATGAATTTTTCTAATAATTAGTAGAATCTCTTCTAAACAACTTTTGGAAGAGAATCATATTCAAATAATCAATGAGTGATGAACTTGATTAAAGGGGGTTTTGATTATTCTTCTCTACCTTGCTCAATGAGTTATGTTTCGAAATAAGTATAGCAAGGCACATGGTCCTAAGATTTTCGAAACATAACTTAAAACAATATAGTTTTAAAAGCATAAAAACATCATGAAGTTGAATTAAAAACAATAAGGTGTTGGTCAATGAGTAAAACAACATGGAGTGTTATTTAAACATTTAGCCAACATAGAAACACAAGTAGCTTATGTGTAAGTGGATTATCTTGCCTCTCCAGTGGGACAAAAACTGATCGACTAAAGACAAAAGAGTACAGATATAACCACTTGTTATATGGTTTTCCTCCTTCTTAACATGGATGAACACATTGAATATGTTCATTGTAACTTAATGATCACTTCTATTCATGTTGATCATTGCTTGAGCCTGGTTAGCTAACTTTTTAGCTCTCGACCATATAATCCTTCTTTCAGGCTCTTGTGCTTTTCATCTGAGCTAGTCGCAATCATATCAATTTTCATAAACATGTTTCTTATATATTAAATCTCAAACTTACTGATTTTTTGTTTCACATATTAATAATATTAATTATTCATTTCAATGTGATTATGGGGTTCACAGCAAACGTATTTTTCTTCAAAAACAAAATAAAAATAAATAAAAATTTAACTTAAACCTAAATGGTCTAAATGACACCAAGTAAAAATATTTAGAAAATATGTAATCTACTATTTTAACTCTTAATAAATAAAAATAACAAAATTTACAAATGCTTAGTTACAAACAAAATAAGAAATTTAGTCTTCCATGCTAATTAATAGTAGATTCGTTATTTTATTGTTAAACTAGTGGATTCATCCGTCCTAATCGAAAATCAAATCGAACCTAAACAAATGTCTTTATACCACGAAAAAATTGAACCAAACCCGCATGAAAAATATTATATAGGCAGGTTGTTGATTTTATAGTCGTTACAATCAGTTGCAATGACTGGTTGTTATGTTTTTCGTTTGATTATCGTTGCGAGTAGTTATATTTTATAATCTTTTGTTGTTCGTTTGTTTGTCGTTGAAAAAATCAACGAGTCAAAATTATTATTATTACTAGTTTTAATCGTTGGTTGCAGCGACATGCAAACAAACAACATTTGATTACTATTGCTAAGACATGCAAATTAAGACCTATATGAATCCAGAGTCGGTCTTTAGACTAGGACTGTCAAATGGACTGTCCAAATCCATTCTGGCCCGCCCATTTTTGTCCAATCAGATTTTGAACAGATTGTGACCATGTACGTTAAAGCCCAAGACCATTGACGTCCAAAACCATAATTTCCCATAATAAATGGGCTATTCATGGTTGCCCATTGGACAAATTTCTTTTTTTTTTAACTCAAATAATATAATGATAATAAATTTAATAATTATTTCATTTTTAGTTTAAATTTTAGTTTTTAGTTTTAAATTTTAAATTGCTAGTCTTTAGTTTTTAATTTTACTTTTAAGCTTTTAAAATTTTAACTCTTTATTGTAAAATTTAAAATTTTAACTTTTAACTTTTTATTTTTATTTTTAGTTTTTTAATTTTAATTTTTAATTTTTAGTTTTTAGATTTAATTTTTAATTTTTAATTTTAAATTTGTAATTTTTTAGTTTTTAATTTTAATTTTTAATTTTTAATTTGTAATTTGTAATTTGTAATTTTTAATTTTTAATTTTTGACTTTTAATTTTTAATTTTATAATTTTTTATTTTTAATTTTATAATTTATAATTTTTATTTTTAATCCTAATTTTGATTGTATTTTTTAATTTTAAATTTTGAAATTTTTACTTATTAATTTAAATTTTAGAGTTTTAATTTAAAATTTTAGATTCTTAAGTTTATGTTTTACATTTATAATTATAAATTTATAATTTGTAATTTTAATTTTTTTGTTTTAGATTTAGTTTTTAGATTTTAATTATAATTATAATTTTTAATTTCTAATTTTAGAAGAAAAAATATCTAAAAACATTTTTAACCTAAAAATTTACACTATTTGGATAGTCCATCTTGACTATGGATTAAATTGGACTCTGTCCATTTTGACCCATTTCTAAATGGGTTTGTCTATTTACGACCCATGATAGATTGGACATGGACAGATCATGGGCCGCCCACCCATTTTGACAGTTATACTTTAGACCAAACTAACCAAGTAGGTGCGTGCCGCTGACATATTTATTAATATACTTCACCCACCAATTGACGAAGATATGTCGTAGGCCAATGATTGAATCCTTGCTTTTGTTCCACTTCAACCCGAGTTCGAGTACACTTGTTTTTTTTTTTTTCATAATTTTCTTTTCTTTTGCAGTATCTACGCGCTTTTCTTTTTTTTTTTTACGTGATTTTTTTAATATATCAATAAAAAATTATTCTTTATAATTTTCTTTTCCATTTATTTTACACTTACACAAACTATAAAAACTTTAACTATAAAAAAAATCTTAGTTTACATAAATATAAATTAAAGAAAACTTTAAACTATAACTAAAACTAAACAATGTACTTTTTAATGTTTTAAAATATTTATAATTTTTATCTATAATTTTTTTTAATAGATGAATCAAATTTGTAAATCAGTTGTTTGTCATTCGCTTGTAATTTTCAAAATTTTAAGATTGGTCCTATATATGTTCCTATATGTTTTTGCATGGACTGAATTAAAATCTAATATTGTTTTTGGTTACATAGATTATTTAGAAGAAACTTAGTTTTAACACGAACTAACATCATATCCACCGAATTTTCAGAGGCCTAACTCTAGCTGACCACATTCGTGTATCTATTTGACATTTGGTTTGGTAAATAACTTTATCCACCAATAGTTTATTGGGTCGATTGCAATAAACAAAATCAAATTGTAATAAAGAATATAAGCATTGTCACAATGAGTACCAAGCAATTGGTCATTTAGCGTTTCTGTGCGGATTAAAAAATTTCTCATGTCACATATTATCTACAAGAAAACACGTCTAAACTGACGGAAAAAATAGTCACGAATTTGTCAAAAATCAGTATTTCTGACAAGAATCTGACGGATATTATTCGTCAATACTAGGTCGTCCGTAATAAAAAATTTGTTAGTATTCCTGACAGACTTACTGATGGATAATTCATGACGCATTACTCGTTAATAAGTATTCCGTCAGTATTCATCTGTCAAGAAGTCCATCAGGAATACTGACGGAATTTCTGATGGCATATTCCTGACGGATTATGTCTGTTAGTAAATTCCGTCAATAATACTAATGGATATTATATTTTAAAATAATTTATTAATCAAATAACTATTTGATTAATATATTTATTAATTAATAATTACTTATATTTATAAGAATATTCATAAAATTAAAATTTGCAAAATATTTACAAAAACCAAAAAAATATTTAAAAAAATTCGACAAAACCGATAACAGTTTAAAACGAAACCTAAACAATTGTGGTGGTGGTGGTGGGTACCGTTAAGCCATCTGAGTCATCAACGCGTTCAACTGAGTCTTCATCTGGGCTTCCATTCGAGCTTGCATCTAATCTTGTTGGGCTTTGAGTTGGGCTTTGAGTTGGGCTTCGAGGCGAGCCTGGATTTGAGCTTCTTGCTCCTTTTGTGCGGTCTGCATCTCAACCTTTTGTTGTTGCATGGCCTCCAAAGTCGCGTCCTTCTGCATCATCTCCTCGTCTCGATATGAATCCCTTGATCGAGGAGATCCCGAGAAACAGTACGAGGCCATGTTCCTGAGCCCTAACATGCACCCCCTTCTGTTTCTTTGTAGCCTGCAAGAAATATATAAAAAATCATTATGTTAAGGCATTGTTGATATGAAATATTTTAATATGTAATTAAGATATTACATACATGAGACGCAATCTCATACTAGGTATCCAGTGGGAGGTCGCCACCATCAATAGACTCCTAAGATGCCCGCTCTTCTATCAGCTTCCTTCGTCTCCACAACTTCTTGAACAAGCGGATCTTGTACTTGGCCCGTCTTCTTGTTCGTGTGGTAGTCCTCCATAAGCTCGATGGGTGTCGGTGGATGGCCAGTCTCACGCTCCTGTTCTAAAATGAGAATCAAAATTAGATCCAATGTTCAATTATTAAGTTTGGTATATTTAAAATTTTTCCATACCATCTCAGCGGCTCGAGTGACCGCACTCTTGGAACCGATGTTGATAGTCGAGATCCCCCTACCAACTCGTGGTCTATGCCGGTTCTGCTTGTTGGTCTCTGACCTCTGCTTGGTCTTCTGTTCCTACCAATATTTGACGAAGCCCTCCAAGACTTCATCAGGCATTCCCGTATGCTTCTTTGCCTCTGTGTACCATGTATGCTTCCACGCATAGACGTGGATAGTGTAAGTCTGGGACGCCTTAGCCATGAACTCCGTCTTGACTTCGGAGGTGATCGAGGGGTCCCAGTTGAACTTGAGCTATAATATTTATAAATTTTTAAAGTTAGTAACTATATATGTTAATTTGTTAGGTAATTTGAATTATATAATTCCTATCGCAAAATAGTAGAACCAGTACTCCTCTATCGATATACGTTATCGGGATATCAGAAGTCCCTCATGTGCCTGGGTCTCAGGCACATGAGTACCAAGAGGGGACCCAGACGAAGGTCCCAAGGACTGTCCTATCTCTGGCGGATGTCTAAATCGACCGTAAGAACTGAAATTTACGATCAATAATTTAGTTTTCTTTAATATAATCCAAAACATTTTAATTTTAATAATTATAATTTTATTTTAATAATAATTATTATTATAATTTTAAATGTTAAATTGCAGAATTTAATTTAATTTATGCTTTACTTTTTATTTTTAGTTTCTACTTTTAAACAAAAAATCTAAATAAATAAATCATTAATAAACAAAACAACAAATTTCCTAATCTCTTAACCCTAGACCTAAACCGTAAACATATTAAATATGCATTACTTACCTAAAATCAAAAAATTTCAATCCTCTCATTTCAATCATTAAAACACACAACCAAATATCCAAAACCCATAAAAACAAACTAACGAAATCCAAAACTTTCCAAATCAATAACATTCATATACAAAAAATCCAAAAACCTAAACCCTAAACTTCATAAAACAAACCAACAAAATCCTAAACTTTCACAATTAGTAACATTCATTTACAAAAATCCAAAACTCCAAACCTTAAACTTCATACAAAAAAACCAACAAAATCCAAAACCTAAAACCCAAAACATTCATAAATCAATAAAATTCATATACAACATTTCATCCTAAAGTATCAAAATCCAATAAAATCCAACAAAATAGATTTTTTTTTTTTCAAAACTATCAAAATCCTAAAAAAAATCATCAAATACCACTTAAATCTAGTTCATAGAAGTGGAAATTCCCTTGGATCACCCATTTGTGGAGTTGTAATCGCCAGAAACGTCGTTGGGGGAAGAATCACCGGTTTTAGGGTTTCTTCGCGTATAAAAATGAGAGAAGAAAAGTCTGGTTTTTTAAAATATATACTCGACTTACTGACTGACAAATCTGTCATGAATCCGTCAGTTTTGGAAAAAAAAATTTTTGCATGTTTTCAATTTGTTGGGAATCCGAAATGCGCCAAAAATTAGAGCTTTATGACGTATTACTAACGGATAATCCTACATCCGTCACGAATCCGTTTGTAACCACAAAATATGATTTAGAGTTTAGGATTTTGATTTAAATAATTAGTGTTACTCATTTAGATGAATGATTAGGAATTCATGTCTATATAGTGTTAGTAATTACATTAAATTGACAATTCGTGAATGTACGTTTTGCGTTTTCAAACTTCAGGGTTTAAGATCATATATCATTACAAACACTTTTGAATATCAAATATGTTTTCGTAAAATTTTATGAAAATTCTTTTTAAGATTGATTATAAGTATGAAACATGAATCACCACATATATTAGTATGTTTACTATGATTGTTAACATTTTCAAAATTAAAACCTTAGGTTTTAGGGATTCAAATCCTAAATATGTATTTCTTGACGGATTAGGATTATCCGTCAATAATCTGTCACGAATACGGACGGGATCCTGACAGATTCTGAAAAATCCGTCAAGAATCTGCCAGTAAGTATATAGGTATATATATATATATATATATATATATATAGTAAACATAGATACATATATGTAAAATATAACACACACACACACATATATATTTTTACTGTTGGATTCCTGACGGAATATGGTTGTCCGTTAGTAATCCGTCAGGAGATCCTGGAAAATCCTCAGGATTCTGTCAGTAAGTATAGATTATATATATATATATATATATTTATATGTAATAATATGATTTGATAAATATGTTTTTTCAATGTTAATATGGTATTTAAGAACATTTTATGTTTATGACTTGCAATTTTTTAGTATTTTACTCATACCTTGCAATTTTGGTACTTTTCTACTAACTTGCAATTTTTTTTTTCAAAAATGTCTACATAACCATATGTTTATACATAATATACATAAAATGAATACATTCCAAAATTTTTCATTAATATTATAAAAACATAAAAATCTAATCGGAAGACGATGAATAATCTGATGGATCAGAATTTGCATCATCTTCAAATTCATCACCAGCCTCATCGTCTACGTCATGTATACTGACGTTCAAATCTCCAAACATAGTGAAATCCACCACTAGATTGACGCCCAGAGAAGGCTGAATCTCAGATAAAGAACCATTTCCCAATGGATGTAATGGTTCACGCTCTAGAACGCTTTCTATCATATGTCGAGGATTTACTTGCCTCACCATTACCCAAGGATCGCTCATATTTCTAATGTATGGGTACAAAAAGTAAGACACCTGAAAGATTCGTAAATATAAATATGTTAGAAAAATATAATATATTTTTATATGAATTCAGTAAATACCAATATTATATCTGATCCGCTTGTGTGGCGAGAATGAAAAGATCATATTTTTCAAGTTTCCTACGCGAGTTGATTAAAGTCACGCCAAACTTGTCTACTTTAACACCTCTACCATCAGTTGGATCATACCAATCACACATGAAGATAACACATCTCAAGTTCAATATCCCTGGGAAATGGACCTTCAATATCTCTCGAAGAATGCCATAGTACACAACATCTCCAGAAGACGAGGATATACCATGATCCAAGGTTGTCCTATCCCTATCTAAGGTGTTAACCTTGAAAGTAAATTCCCTCGTGCAATATCTCGGGTATGACATAGAAATGTTGTTTGATCCTCTAGCAATATCGACCAACCAAGTTGGAAATGTTCGATCGTTAGATCTTTCCTCTCGAACCTATATTTACATATAGATTAAAAGTTATAACTTTGCAAAATATATTACTTCTATTTTTTTTAAATCAACCACTTACATAATATTGCAGCCACTGAATGAACTCTTCTTGTTTTAGAGCCTCTATATCGTCTTCAGATTTATCCAGGAAATAACCACGGATAACTGCCTTGTATAACCTACAAAATTTGAAAGAAACGCAAATTATAAAAACTATATGTATAATCAAAAGTTTAAGATGTTTAACGTATTGAACTTTTAATTTTCATATTCGAACATATTTAAATGGTTCCACTCCTCATATGTAATTCGGCGATTCTTATCCTTCCCACTAAGTCGTCCAATTTTTCGAAACATGCTTGGAACATAAGCCGGGTACATGGGATGTTCTCCACCGTCGTCATGTCGACTTGGTCTACGAATTTTTGTTGGAACATCTCTTGGAAAGTAATATTGTGCAAAATTTGCAGCTTCTTCATTGATGCTATGTGCCACAATAGAACCCTCGACTATACTTAGATTTTTCACCTTTTTCTTCAAGTGAAATACGTATATCTCAAAGAGGGTACATCCATTGATATTAAACCGGTCCACCAAGTGATACTTCACATGGAAGGTGAATCATGAGATGTTCCATGACGTCGAAGAATGATGGTGGGAAAATATTCTCCAAATCACAAAGGATCATTGGTATATTCACATGTAATGTCGAAATACCATCAACAGCAAGTGTCATCTTGCTTAGATCACGAAAGAAAGCCCCAACCGCTGTAAATGCAAAGAAATCATATCAATAATCAATGAGTAAAAAACTAAAGTCAACTGTACAAAAATTACTAAATTAATACCTGCAATGACTTTGTGAACATCTTTTGAAGTTGGTTCTCAAATGAAAATGGAAGAAGGCGATAATCATGGCTTTCCATTACAATGAACTTGCCTTCTCTGATATCAAGACAATTCCTCATATTAGAAGCGTACCCATAGGAGAATTTTATCCTATGAATAATCCAATCAAAGAAGTTAGCCTTTGCATTCTTTGGTAATCTAAATGACGGAATTGGACAACTTCCATCCTCGCTGATGTGAAGCTCAGGACAAGAACAAATGTCCGACAGGTCTAATCTGGACTTCAAATTATCTTTGGTCTTCCCTTGAACATTTAGCATTGTGTTAAATATGTTTTCAAAGAAGTTCTTCTAAACATGCATCACATCTAGGTTATGCCTCAACAAATGGTCTTTCCAGTATGGAAAATCCCATAATATGCTTTTGTTGTGCCAGTTATGATGTTCTCTTGCAAACTCAACATTGACATGTCCATTCTCACTGACATTAGCATCATTGGTCATATCAAAACTAATATCTTCCATTTGTCTTAATAGTTGTATTCAATCTAATTTAGGAACTGGACCTAACGTAGTAGATAAATGATATGGATGATTCGGGGGCAAAAATCTTTGGTAACAATCAAACCAACATGTTTGCTGGTGAGTTGGTGTTATCATTACAATATAGACATGCTAGTTTCCAGTGATTTATCCATCCTGATAACATGTCATACGCTAGGAAATCTCTTATAGTCCACATAAAAACCGCACACATCTTAAAATTTTGTTCTAAAGACACGTCATACACCTCGTCCCTATTATTCCATAATGTCTTCAACTCATATATCAGTGGTTGAAAAAACACGTCAAGCACTCGTTTCAGATGTTCTGGCCCTGGTACAAGAACAAAGAGAAATATAAATTCTTAGTTCATACACAAAGATGGTAGCAAATTGTAAGGTGTCATGATGACTGTCCACAGAGAATACATTCTATCGTGCTTCCCCAATGGAATAAATCTATCTGTACATAATTTGAGATAAAAATTTCTTGTCTCACATGCAAAATCTGGATAAGTAGACTTAAAATGACCCCAAGCTTCTGCATCAGAAGGATGTGTAATTTCTCCATCAAATCTATGCTCAACATGTTATCTAATCTCCGCAACTGTTCTCTCATATTGATACAACATCTTCAACCTATTTTTAGTGGCAAATACCATATCCTCTTGTAAGGCACTGAAAATCTACCGCATGTATCCTTATACCTTGGTTTGCGACAATATCGACATGTCGTCCGAGTGTCGTCGCGTCTCCAATAGATCATACAGTTGTCGATGCACACATTTATAACCTGATACGGCAATCCAATCCTCGACACAAGTTTTTGTATCTCGTAATATAAAATTGGAGCATTGTTATCCTTTGGCAAGATATCTCTCACAAAGTTGGCTATTGCGTCAACTGCATCCTCAAGTAAGTTATAATTTGTTTTTATACTCATCAACCTACTAGCATATGATAAAGGCGAATGATCATCTCTACATCCACTATATAATGGTTGATTTGCTGCGTCTAACATATCAAAAACTACAGTGCTTCTAAATTTAGTTCTTCATACGAAAACTGAGCCGTCTCTATATATTCTCTATAAATGTCATTAATAATTTGAACCGTAGGTGCCCTAAAATCTAATTTCGTTCTAGGTTCCTCTATCCTATCGGCCAATGGTTCGCTACTGCTACTACTAGAAACTATATTATGTCGTTCTCCATGTAAATACCAAATCTTATAACACAACATAAAACCATTCCCATACAAGTGTTTCCATACTAAATCTATCCTGATATTATGAGAATTCCGATATAAAGAGCATGGACATGTTAACTTACGACTGGGTTGTGCCCAATGTTGTCGACATGCTAATTCTATAAACTCCATAACACATGTGCATATCCGTCGTTCAAAATCTTTGTATCTGGATTCATTCTTTCACCATACATCCATGATCGAATATAGGGAGGAGTAGACATATTTTGTTAAGATATATGTATTGAATGTGTGAAGAATGAATGAGAGTGGTCATGTTTTATAGGTGTTATTTGTGACGGAATACTGACAGATATGTATGTCAGTAAATTCGAATATAACGGTTGGCAATGGTTTGAAATGGCAACGTTATACCGGACAAATTTATTGACGGCTATGTGACAGATAGACAACCATCAGGAATTCCTGACGTATCGAAATCCGTCAGTCCCTCCGGTCACTTTTGGTTGCGCTTTCTTGTAGTGTTCTGGTTTTTTTTTTTTTTTTTGGGGGGGGGGGGGAANTTTATTTTTTTATAATTAATCTCGTATATAAATTAATTAAATCTCATATGATATGTTTAACAACATTAAATTTAAAAACCAAAACAGTTTAACTTAAAAAAATTGATTAAAATATTTTCAAATGACAAATAATTTATGTGATATAGTAATGTTTGTATGTTACCATCTATATACAAATGGATTCAAACTCACCATAAGATGTTAAAAAAGTTTATTTTTAATAGTATGTTTTCGTTAAAGTTATTAAAAGTATGTTGTTCTAAACAGAACCACATAGTAATCGAATGTTGTGTACACAATTTTCAATTTTTTATGATCTTTACATAGATCAAGTTGAACTTATGTACGTTCCCAAATATGATGATTTGCGAAGTGCTGCGATTAAAATAAAGAAATAATTACATTTTAGTGTATCTAATACTAAAGTATTATTACTTTGAGTGACTTAGTGCTTTTGATGTACTTTCACTCTCAACAAATACCATTTTGCCCTTAAAAAGGAAGGGAGAGAAAAAATGAGTGGTATTGATGTATTGGTTGATGTGATGTTTT
>OVBE01013092.1:0-12946 GCA_900406425.1 Iberis pinnata
CATAATTAAACTTAAGTATTTGCTAGACATAGGATTAGCAAATCTGTGTTTATCAATGATTTCTCTGTATATGGCTCTTTGTTTGCTGTGTGTTTGTCAAATCTGTGCAGGGTTTTGAAGAGATGTGAGGAAACTCATCTAGTGCTAAATTGGAAAAAGTGCCATTTTATGGTTAGAGATGAGATAGTTCTTGGGCATAGGATTTCAGAAAAAGGAATTGTAGTTGACAAGGCAAAGATTGATGTCATGACTAGCATTGCGGCACCGAGCTCATTTAAGGGAATCATAAGCTTTTTGGGACACGCTGAATTCTACAGAAGGTTCATAAAAAAGTGGCTAGACCATTGACAAGACTTCTATGCAAGGAAGATGATTTCAAATTTGATTATGCATGCCTTGAATCTCTTAACAAGATCAAGAAAGAGTTGATAAGTGCCCCAATAGTTCAACCACCCGATTGGGACTTGCCATTTGAGATCATGTGCAATGCAAGTGACTATGCTGTAGGAGCGATTCTTAGACAAAGGAATGAGAAGAAGCTTCATGTTATCTACTATGCAAGCAAGACATTGGATAATACCCAAGTGAAGTATGCTACAACTGAGAAGGAATTGCTTGCAATTGTCTTTGCAGTTGAGAAGTTTATATCTTACTTGGTGGGTTCTAAGGTCATTGTCTACACCGACCATGCTGCTTTAAGTCATTTGCTAGCCAAGAAAGATGCTAAACCGAGACTTCTAAGGTGGATCTTATTGTTACAATAGTTTGATCTTGAGATCAAGGACAAGAAAAGTGTTGAGAACGAAGTTGCCGATAATCTCTCAAGGTTGAGAATCAAAGACAAGATCCCTATTAAAAGTAGATCTTTAACTTGTTAACCACTGGATTTATATAATTCACCTAACGATCCAGTCAGTGGTGGACCCATAATTTTTTTTTATCTTGTTTAAAAAATATAATTATATATATAGTTAATTATATATAACTACATTTAATTAAATTCATATATATATATATATATATATATATATACAAAATAAAAATTTGCATAATATTATATAAGTTTTAAATCTAAGAAAGTTAACATCTACATATAATCATTTTTAATACATAATAATACAACTAGTTTGAATAAAAGTTTTGAAACAAGCGAGAACAAAATTTTAATTTAAAATATATAATTACTTGTGATGATAAACCTGAATTGACTAGAAAAATAGAAAAATCACAACAAAAGGTTTGTTCTCAAATTTAGTTTACTGTTTATTAGATACAAATAATGTCTAAATATTGAAAAAGTTTTATTTTAATTTTAAAAATAATAATAAAATAGAAATTTTGGTTATGTATTTTAATAAAAATAATCGATTTATGGTCCAAAGAAGACAAATGAACGAAAGAAAAATGTTCAAAACTTCAATATCTATCAAAACGTGTATAATATAATATGATATATTATATTTTAATTTTTCTTTTGAAAATTTGGATAGATCAACTGACCACCTTATAATAATGAACGTAGGTCCGCCAATGGATCCAATGGTGGTGGAAGGTATGACGAATCCAAGTATAATGACAGCCTTAACAACTACATATATATTATATACAATTGAGTGAAATATAGACTCGTTAATTAATTCATAATGACAGCTTTATATACCTAATCCGAGAATATAACAGCTAAACTTTAATGATTGCATTCATAACTTATTAATAACTATAAGCATGTTTATAAATTTAGTAAACGGAAGAAATAAGATGACGGAAGAATTGATTTGAATTTGATCAAGTAGTTAGATCAAGAATTAATTTGATCAAGTAGTTAAAGGTATATTTGTTTTTTGTTTTTTTTTTTGATTTTTGATTTTTTTTGTTTTTTTTTGATTTTGTCATTCGACTTTAAAAAGCTACGTTTTTTTAATTATAAAACTTGGTTATAAATCGAATATTGTTGATCCAAATACAAAAGAAAGTTGTATATGGATGGAACATATCCCTTTAGTATCAATCAAAAATATAAATATTCAAACAATCAGGTATATCCCAAAATGAGATTTGTTCTCCTTTAATTAGGAGTCTTGTATACTTGTATTATCTCTCTAATGGGTTCGGATATGGTTGGTCCTCGGCAAAGCCGGATGAAACATTGGTCTATAGCCTCTATATTTTATAAAACTCATCCCCATATTTTATAGGGAGATTCTTAAAAATACCATCAAAACTAGGTTTATTTCAAAAATACCTCACTCTTAAAAGTTCCAATAATACCATATATTTTTCCAAAAATACCACAAAAATATTTTGTTCCAAAAATACCACAAAATTTGAAATAACTTTAAAACTTCAAATTTAACCCTAAAATCCCAAACCATACTCTCTTCAAAACTAAACCCTAAACTCTATTTAGTGTACCAAAACCAAAAACTATAAATTTTAAATCCTTTAAATTCATTTTTATGTTTGTGGTATTTTTGGAACATTTGAGAGTGTGGTATTTTTGGAACTTTTGGAAGTGTGTGGTATTTTTGGAATTTAAACTTCTTTTGATGGTATTTCAAGGAATTTCTAAAATAGGCCCAAAAAATTTAAAATTCTATATATATTGATATGTTTTAAATAAAAATTATAGTCTAAAAAACAAATAGATGAGATATTGACCCCAACTTTTTAAATTTTGTTACAAATATTCTTTTAATCATGATTCAACACATCTCTAACCTTAGATTTTGTGTTTTCTCAATAATTAGTGAATAGTTCCTTAATAAGCAAATGTTTAGGTAGATTAGGTTGATTAAGTTATGGAATATGATGTTTAAGACTTTGTTTTCTTAAATCTTCATGCAGTAGATGTCCTTAATGCTAGATTTGACTTGATCAATTAAATCTAGATCATAGAAAAATTATTGCCCAAAAGATGTTCGATGAAATTTCTGAACCAATCGTTGTATGCTAAATAAGGCATAACCAAGAGATTTGTGTTAGTTGGTTTAATGGTTTATCATAGATTAGAACTTAAAGTTTAATTGTGTGATTATCCAAGAGATTGTTTTTATTGCACAATTAGGAAAATGATTAGTGCCATGAGAATGGATTAGTCTATCTATGGAAATCTTAGACCAATGATTAGCTTAAATAGTTAGTATTGAACATCATAGGATATCACTTAATCTTCCAAAACAATAACCTATACCATGTGCTTAGCATTGAATTTAAGCTTACGTTTTAGTTGATTTTTGTTAATTTTGTTGACTTTTGTTTGGTTTTATTTGGTTTTGCATAGTTGAATGTTACAAATGCTAAATCTTATAACTTAGACTAAATGTGTTGACATTACCTGAATTAGATTGATCCCTAAATACTTCAATGACATAAGTATTGCTTAGGATACTTGATTAGATAAGAACCGTAGATTCTTGTTTATGAGTGACGGGTTCGAGGTTATCCTCAAAGTAGTTGCTAAGTAAGTGTTGGCATGTCTTGCAGATGGTGATGTTACTATCTAAAACTCGGGAGTCATTGAAACAATGGCTAGTAAAGTCGGCATTATGATTCGACATTGGGTTCAAGAGGGATATGGGGTCGAATTACTTTTCCACAAAAGGAGACCTAGAAGCAAATAGAAGATCTAGAAAGCTCAAAAATAACCATGAGTAGTACATAGTTTCCTAGATTCGACAAACCATATTCCTAACAAAACGTTGACTGATACCGCATTAAGCTTCGTTAGGATCAAAATGCAAAATTTTGTCAACAATACAACACATGAACAACCAGAAAGAGATCGTCGATCCTACAATATTAGGGGATAAAGAATCCAACGTGCAAGTACCCTTAGGCTCATATCGTGAAAAAACAGAGGGTGATGGAGATAGTGAGGGGCTGAGTGGTTCGACGACGTAAGGGAGGGCTAAGGTTGCGGTGGAGAGATTAGGTTCCGGCGAGTTCGACGGAGGAAGGAGGATGCAGATCTGCCATTGTTGGGACCGCAAAGAGGAGGGGTCCTGGAAGCGGTGATGATTCTGGTTACAGAAACGAAGCACGAAGAACTTTCTAGGGAGAGACTGAGAGGTGATTGGGGTTTGGTCAGATGAGGTTGGGAGCAGCGGCGGAATCCTCTACTTAGGTGGTCCGGAAGCGCGGTTAACGACATAGGAGGTGGTGAAGGGAGGCGGCGATGAGGGAGAAGATAGTGGGCTACAATCTGACTGTAAGAGCTTGAAGCCTTCAACATCCCGAGACTAAGACATAGGGATAGGATGTTGGAGTAAGCGAAGGAGGAGTGGTCACAGTGAACAAGAAAGAACTTGGCGTCGGTTAGCCAATCCGCCAGAAATAGAGCCAAAGTCAGGAGAGAACGAGACCAAAACGAAAGCAAGATGAAACAAGAGAGAAAGAGATTGGAGGATAAGAGAAGAAAGAAGAGGGAAAGCAGAGACGGAGCGGCACCGGTGAGCACCAATGCCGCCATCGCCCACACTAGCATTAGGATTTTTTAAGTACTCAATATTTGTGCCTGGGAGGTCTTTTAGATACAGTATAACTGTATATTTTTGGTGTATTTTGCAATAGAAAATGGCTTGATGATGGTTTGTGTATAATCTTCCTTACTTAGCTGTTCCATTTCATATGTAGCTCTACAACAAGGACGATAGCTTGGATATGCTAATCAAATAAAGAACTTCATTTTTGTCTTAAACATGAAAGACGTAAATTTAAATCTTGACATCAATTTATGCAACGCATTCACTTGTAGTCGAGTAGTTATACATATGAATAAAGTAGAATGATAATTTCTGAGGGTATAATTCCATCAAAATTGTCGTCGGATTTAACATAATTATCTTGTAGTGACGTTACTTTTCCAGTAACCTTACCAGATTTTGGTTCTGCAATCCTGTTCACTTGCCCAAGTTGTCTCATATATGGAATCTCAAAAACAAAAAATACATAAAACCCAATTGGCTAAAAGTATTGATCTTAGTTATGTACCTTTTAGCCATTTTTATACACTATTAGCAGAATAATCTCATCTCATTGATTAGAACAAATGTACAATTGTGGGTTTGTATACAAGTAAACCAAGGCCTAAACCATAAGCCAAAATCAAAATCTATTCTACAAAAGTATGGTTTATACTATACCATTTAACAATCACTAATAGAATAGAAAATATACTCTAATAGTCCCCCTCAAGATGGGACAAAAATATTAAGGAGACCCATCTTGCTTACCAAACTATTGAACAAGGCCGGATACAATGGCTTGGTAAAAGGATCAGCGAGCTGTAGAGATGACTTGACATGAAGCAACTGAAATAAACCTGCAACCAACCTTTCACGAACACTATGACAGTCAGATTCAATATGTTTAGTTCGTTCATGAAAAACAGGATTACGAGTTATGTGAATAGCGGCTGTGTTGTCACAAAACAGGAGAGTAGGCCTGACCAAAGTGATATGCAACTCATGAAGGAAGTTAGTAAGCCATACCAATTCGTCACTGACCAAAGACAAACTTCTATATTCAGCTTCAGCAGAGGATTTAGAAACTACCTGTTGCTTCTTAGACTTCCAAGAGATCAAAGAAGTACCTAAGAAAATGCAATACCCTGAAGTAGAACGCCTGGTGTCTTGGCAAGAGGCCCAGTCTGCGTTTGCATATGCTTGAATCTGGAGAGGAGAAGAGGAAGAATAGAAAAAGCCTTGACCAATTGTCCCCTTTATGTAATGAAGTATCTTCAAAACTGCCTGATGATGAGTAATGCGTGGAGCAGAGGAAAATTGACTAAGCTTGTTAACTGCAAAAGTAATATCAGGCCTAGTAATCTGTAAATACATCAGACGACCAATGAGTCTTCTATAAGATTAAGCATCAACAAAAGCACCACCTTCATCCTTAGAGAATTTAATATGAGAATCCATAGGAATAGAAGATGGCTTGCAGCCAAGCAAACCTGTTTCTGTCAACAAATCAATGGCATATTTCCTCTGGCAAATGTGAATACCAGAAGATGAACGTGCCACCTCAAGACCCAAGAAATATTTAAGAGCTCCGAGATCACGCAACTTGAAGTGAGACTGCAGCTGAGTAATCAGAGTTTGAACCGTAGGAGGGTGACTGTAGGCTATCACAATATTATCAACATAAATTAGCACACAGAGAAACACACCATCAGTTAAACGTAAGAAACAAGTATGATCTGAACTAGACTGAACTAGACCCAAGGCTTTAAGAGTAGTAGAAAACTTGAGAAACCACTGCCTAGAAGCCTGTTTAAGGCCATAGAGTGATTTCTGCAATTTGCAGACAGCATTAAGAGGCAAATTGTCCCCTTGTCTAGATGCATATCCAGGAGGTAACTTCATGTAAATATCCTCATCTAAGTCACCATTAAGAAAAGCATTGGAAATGTCCAATTGATGAAGAGAAAGATCATAAATTGCAGAAGCTGCAAGAATGAGCTTAACAGTGGTGAGCTTAACAACTGGGGAAAAATTTTCAGTGTAGTCAATCCCCTCTTGTTGAGTATAACCCTTTGCCACAAGTCTGGCTTTGTGCCTTTCAACATTACCATCAGAGTTAAATTTCACTTTATAAATCTATTTACACCCAATAGGTGTTTTACCAGATGGAAGAGATACAACAGACCAAGTGTCAGTTCCTTCTAAGGCAGAAAGCTCAGCATCCATAGCTTCACACCATACCTTGGACCCCTTTGCCTCAGTAAAGGTTTTTGGCTCATGAGTATTGTCAACAAAAGCTAAAAAAGAGAGATATGAGGGTGAAAGCTTGTCAAAAGACAGAAAGTGTGAAAGGGGATGAGAGGTGGAAGACGCTACTGAATAACAGTAGTAATCTTGAAGGTATTTAGTCTTAGTAACTCTCCTGTGAAATGTTGTAAATGAAGAAGTATCAACATTAGGAGTAGAATCAGCATAATGCAAGATATCTACAGAAGATGATGAAGAAAGAGAATCATCATGAGGAGCCACAGGAGTTGAAGAAAAAGAGAGATCATGGAAAAAATGTTGAGCAGCTTGAGTAAGATCTTTCTTAGCAAAAGAAAAAAGATCCTCATGAAAGACAACATGCCTCGATATCACAATGGAATTGGACTCAAGATCAAGCATCTTATACCCCTTATAACCAGGGGGATACCCAAGCAAGACACAAGCACGTGCCCTTGGTTGGAATTTATGTCTGCTCTTTGGAGAAGTTGAAGAGTAACACAAACAGCCAAAGACCTTTAACTGAGAATAGTCAGGTAACTGTTTTGTTAAAACCTCAAAGGGACTTTTATGATCTAAAACAGGGGCTGGTAAGCGATTAATAAGGTGCACTGCAGTGAGAATGCAGTCACCCCAGTAAGATAAAGGGATATGAGATTGAAAAAATAAGGATCTAGATGTGTTGAGGATATGTTGATGCTTACGTTCAACAACAGAATTTTGTTGTGGTGTTTCAGGACAAGAGTGGAAAGGGAGAATGCCTTTAGATTGATAAAATTGGGTAAAATTCAATTCTGGAGCATTGTCAGATCTAACTCTCTTTACCCTTGTACCAAACTGTGTTTCAACCATCTCTATAAAGCTAGGAAACACTTGCAACACATCTGATTTGGTTTTTAACAGATACACCCAAGTTGCTCTAGAGCAATCATCCACTATTGTTAAGAAAAATCTGAACCCATCATGAGTAGGAGTAGAGAAGGGACCCCAAGTGTCTATATGAATAAGATCAAAAGGAGTAAGACTGAGAGTATTATGAGAAACAAAAGGAAGATGTTTCTGCTTTGAAAGATGACAAATTTTGCAATGATGCTTTTCAGGTTCCAAAGGCTTAGAAATATCTAAAATCTTATTCATATGATTTATTTTTGACAAAGAAGGATGTCCTAGACGCTTATGCCACAAATCAGATGTAGAAATAGTTGCAAGAACAACATTAGTATCATTATCAGGTAAAGAGAGAGAGTCTAGATCCAGAAAGTAAAGCTTTCTCACTTGCCTACCCTGTCCAATCACTGATCCCTGAGTATGAGCCTGAATTCCACAAGATAAAGCATCAAACCAAACTCTACAATTCAACTCTGATGTGATGGAACTAATACTCAATATATTGAACTTGAATTGAGGTATATAGAGAACATCACTAAGAACAATGTCCCTACTTAAACAAATACTTCCTAATCCAACAATGCTCACAAGAATTCCATTAGGCAAAGTGACTGTGGTGTTAGGTAAGAATTTGAAAGAAGTAAATTGGGATTTGTCATGAGTAATATGGTTAGTAGCCCCTAAATCTATGACCCAAGAATTGACAGGAATAATGGAACTGTCAATTGAGCAGACATAAGGTCTAGCACTTCCAGAAAAAGAACAGAGGATAGAAGGAAAAAAGTTACCAGAAGTGAGACAGGAAGAGGAAGATGCAGAAACAGAATTTACTGAGACAGAGGGAGCTTCAGGAGTAGTGTGAGAGCTAGAAGGCTGAAGCTTTGTACTCAAGAAAGATACCAACTGTTGAATCTGAGCTGTAGATAGATCAGTAGAAGCTGGAACATGTTCAGAAGCATCTCCCATTGCAATATTGGCATGATGTTGAACACTTGGTTTGTCAAAACGTTGCTTGACCTTCATACCAATTGGAAAACCATGTTTCCTGTAACACTTATCAACAGTGTGACCAACCTTGCTACAATAAGTACAAACATGACGTTCCTTTTTCAAAGGATTGGAGAGCTGAAGTGATTGAGAAGTAGAACCAGGATACTGATTTTGCTGAGTTTGAGATTGAATTACTTGGAAAGCAGAAAATCCTGGATCAGTCATAGACATGACAACAGATTTTTGCGAATCCTCATGATCCAGAAGATTGTAAACCTCAGAAAGAGAAGGCAAAACCTTCTTCATTAAGATCCTGCTACGAATGCTTTCATAAGACTCATTAAGTCCCATAAGGAAATCCATGACCTTATTAGTCTCCTTTTCTGCAACCAAATCGGCAACAGTAATAGCAACAGGATGAACACTTGAAAGTTCCTCCCAGAGAGATTGAATCCGAGTATGATAAGAGGATAGATCAAGACTGCCTTGACGCAATGAGTGAATCTGATGGCACAACTTGAATAGTCTAGGAAGGTTAGATTTGTGAAATCTCGTGTGAAGATCCTTCCATATGTCCGAGGCATTCTTGAAATACAGAATACTCATGTATATGTTCTTCGTCACACTGTTTAACAACCAAGCCTTTACCATACTATTACATCGACACCAGATCTTGCAATAAGGATCAATATCATCAGGTTGGACTATTGATCCATCTAGAAAACCTATCTTATTCTTAGCTTCCATACTAGTCGTCATAGCAATCAACCAAGGTCCATAGTTCATTCCATCAAGTAATTCAGCAGTGAGAATTAAACCTGGATTGTCCGAACTTTGAAGATGATATGGAGAATGCATATTGTCTGGAGAATGAAAGAATTGAAACTGATGCGATGGATTGTGATCTACCGATCGTGTAGGATTCACTAGATCTGGAGGAATTAGATCTTTGTGAAGATGATGAGTATTGACTGAAGGATTAGACGACTTCGCATTTGAGTGATTAGCTCCATCGTCTTCTGGAATATCTTCAGCAGCCTTGCGATACTTCGATTTACAGTTGCGCTTTCCCATTGAGCTCAAATCCAGCTCAAATTCGACACGAATTTGATGATAATCGGATATGCACAGGAAGACGCGAACAACGAGCAAGTCGCGAAGATGATAGTGATGATGTACGAAGAAGAAAACGAGAAGAAGAAGAAAAGCTTGAAAGAGAGAAGAAATGGCGGAAGAGTTCGTTAGAAGAGAGAGAGGGAGATTAACGCTCTGATACCATATTAGCAGAATAATCTCATTCTCATTGATTAGAACAAATGTACAATTGTGGGTTTATATACAAGTAAACCAAGGCCTAAACCATAAGACAAAATCAAAATCTATTCTACAAAGGTATGGTTTATACTATACCATTTAACAATCACTAATAGAATAGAAAATATACTCTAATATACACATCATGAAACTTACAGTATTGTTCTTCAAATCTTGTATTTTTTCCATTTCCTAATGAGATTCACGCCAACTTCCTTTTTCTGAAATTTCTTTTGTCAAGTTTCCAATTCCACTTTAACTTGAATTTCATTTTCTTCTACTTGCAGTTCGTGCTTAATCTAACGAAGACTTCTCAACATCTCGCATGTTACCAACTCAACTCGTATGTGCAATGTCATGTGATTATGCTCAGATCTTATACAAAGATACGCTCCTAAAATATGTATACATTCTCCTAAAATATGTATATATCTAATAGATGATTTCGATCCCACTACAAGAAAAAGTCGCATTCCCTACGAAAATATCGGTCGAAAATCCGTCGGAAATGGCCTACGGTACAAATTATCTTTCGAGAACAAACTTCTGGCAAGTCTAGTCTCGATTTTAAATTATCTTTCATCTTTCCTTGGACATTTAAAATCGTGTTCATGATATTGTCGAATAAGCTCTTCTCAATGTGCATGACGTCCAAGTTATGCCTCAGTAGATGATCCTTCCAATATGGAAAATCCCAGAGAATGCTCTTCTTGTGCCAATTACGATATTCACCACATCCATCAACCAGGACATGACCATTTCTGCCACATATCAGTGTCTTCTCGGCACCAAAATCTTGTAATTGATCTTCTAAATGCTTGCCATCTACGACAGGAAGATGACCATATAAAATGGGCTTATTCTTCGTAAACAAGGTGGTACTCTTACGATATGAATGATCATAAAGTAAGAAGCATTTGTGACAGTTAAACCATGAATTCTTTCGTCAATTCTTCAACTGAAGTATATGTTATCTTGGCAATATGGACAAGATAACCTTCCATGTGTTGTCCAACCAGATAACAAACCATATGCTGGAAAATCACTGATGTATGGTCCACATTAGCATATCTCGTATGTTAAAGTTATTTTTCCAAGACACACCATATACTTCCACACCGGTCTCCCACAAATGCTGCAACTCATGAATTAAAGGTTGCAAAAAAAAAAAAAATATGTCAAGCGATTTCTTAGGATGTTGTGGTCCAAGAACTAAAAAAAGAGAGGAACAATAACTCTCTCTTATTGCATAAAGTCGGTGGTAGATTGTAAGGTGTCACAATCACTGGCCACAAAGAATATTGCCTCCCATGTTTTTCGAAAGGGTTAAAACCATCAATGCATAAACCAATATAAATATTTCTCTGCTCATACGAAAAGCTAGGATACACTCTCTGTAAATGCTTCCACGCTTCTGCATCTGAAGGATGAGCTGTTTCTCCATCGGTTGTATGCTCTGCATGCCATCTCATAGCAGCAGCTATGCGCTCGGATTGGTATAACCTTTTAAACCTCACAGTCAACAGTAAGTTCCACATTCTCTTGAATGCTACTCGCGATCTTCCATTCCTTTCCTGAAACCGAGGTTTGTGACAATATCGACATGTCAACCGAATGACATCCTCTGTCCAATAAATCATACAATTATCAAAAAAACGTCAATCATGATACGACAATCGAAGACCACATACCAATTTATGTATCTCATAATACGAACCTGGTGCAAGATTACCCTCTTGTAATACTCCTTTCACAAAATCTGCTATTGCTTCAACACAATCTTCACTCAAATTATAATATGTTTTTATATTTATCAACCTAGTGACATCATATAAAGAGAATGACCATCTCGACAACCTTCATACAAGAGATGTTTTGCTGTGTCTAGCATATCGAAGAACCTTTGAGCTTCTAAATTTGGTTATTCTGTCATGTGTCCATCATCAACATTTGTCAGCATATATTGATGAAACACATCATTTACCATTCGAATCGTATTATGTCCAACATCTACTCTTAGTTCTTCTATCCTATCATGTCCACCATCTACTTCTGGTTCTTCCATCCTATCATTAGTATAATTCGCACTAGTACTAGCGCCATATTGCACCACATATTCATTTTCCCCATGAGAATACCATATCTTATAACCCGACATAAACCCTCGTTTATACATGTGTTTCCATACTATATCTACCAACATAAATCTACGGTTCCGAAAATTTGAACATGGAAAATACATCTTACCGGCTCAATTGTTATTTCTTGGTTGGTTGCAAATGACATGAATTGCCTAAGTTCTTCCGCATACTCATCCGTAAGTAGTCCCGATGTTGGATCTTGGTGATTTTTATCCATCCATGAACGAAAGTAATCATTCTTTGAAGAAGACATTTTTGTAACCATATGTTTTTATATATCAAAGAATTTCAAATGAGTGAGGGTTGAAGCTATATATAAGTGAAACTTTTGGAATTTCCAACATCATTTTGACAGATATGTATCCATTTACGCAACAGCTATAAACGGTAACATCAATTTCTCAAATTCCGTCGAAAGTATGTAGGAAGTTTCGGCAAATTTCTGACCGCGGTTGACTGTTAGAAATTTCTATGGACTTCTGACGGCATTCCGACCGTTAACGTCTCGAAATCGGTCGAAAGTCTATTGGAATTATGGACGGACTTCCAACTATATTGCGTCGTCGGAAATTCTCGACGACCAAATTATTGTCGTCGGAGATTTTCGACGGTATTTTCCGACTACTATTTGCCGTCAGAAATGCCGTCGGATTTAGCGTCTTTTTGTTATCCTAGACGTCGCTGATCCCATTTGTGGACATGAAACATATCCGAAGGATACTCACACGACAACGGGTGACTGATAAAGTTATGAGTTGTTACTTTGATGCGGCGTGGAAAGTAGAGAACAATATTGCATGCTTGGGTTGGGTGACTTGGGTCTTCAAGAACATGTTGGAACTCAAATTTTAAACAATGAATTTTACCAATGTTCCGGCAAGTTCT